>VSMD01090971.1:0-29332 GCA_008750895.1 Mirza zaza | reverse complement strand
TGATGATGGCTGTCAGCTTGCAGCTTTCTGGCCTATAGTATTAATATACTTTCTATTGTTGCTTTGCTTCTTCATGGGGGGATGTCTCAGGAGAGGGAATAATTACAGTTCTGCTTGGTGTCCTTTCTGGTGGGTCAGGTCCCTCCTGGTCTCTGACGTCCTAGAGTCAGGAAGCTGATGAGGTTTCAGACCAAATTGAACTCCTTTCTCAGTTGATAAGCAAAATACAGGAATCCCATGGTCTAGCCTAATCCATCCAGCTTCTGCCCTTGCCTACCTCTGTCTACTCACAACTCTGAGTGAGATTGAACTCTGAGTGAGAACTCTGGGTGAGATTGCCTGGAGAAAATGGTGAAGGGTTGTCAACTGGGTAAGAAAGAGAGAGCAGTGATGAGAGAGAAGAGCGCAGGGTTGGACTTAATGATGATCATTATATTTTAATTACTTAAGTATAAATGAAACCAAATCATTTTAGATAGAGGAGAGACATAATTAGTCTTCTATTTTAGAAAAGTCACTAGATTATCACTATATGGTGAGAGCCTGGAGGCAGGGAGATGTACTAAGACTACCATAAGAAATGGGCAGTGTGTGAACTAACCCAAGTATTACTAGTAGGGATGAGCAGGATGGACTTGATATTAATAGATCAGTAGATTTTGGTTAGTGAGTGAATGGTGGGGAATGAATAAGAGAAAGTAAGTTAAAGATTTCTGACTTAAGAAACTAGCTAGCTAGCTACCAGTCAATATAAAGAATACAAAAGGAAAAGCAGCATGGTCATGATATGGGTAAATCCCTTTTGGATATGTGTGCTGCATATCCAGGGTAGTGATATCTAAAAGGCCTATGGTCATGGGGGAATTCCAAACTGGCAGTGATATAAGAACTAAGAAGAGGCCGGGCGCGATGGCTCACGCCTGTAATCCTAGCACTCTGGGAGGCCGAGGCGGGCGGATTGCTCAAGGTCGGGAGTTCGAAACCAGCCTGAGCGAGACCCTGTCTCTACCAAAAATAGAAAGAAATTAATTGGCCAACTAAAATATATATATACAAAAAAATTAGCCAGGCATGGTGGCGCATGCCTGTAGTCCCAGCTACTTGGGAGGCTGAGGCAGCTGGATTGCTTGAGCCCAGCAGTTTGAGGTTGCTGTGAGCCAGGCTGATGCCACGGCACTCACTCTAGCCTGGGCAACAAAGTGAGACTCTGTCTCAAAAAAAAAAAAAAAAAAAAAAGAACTAAGAAGAGAATCTGAAAATTAAAAGGTCAGTGATGACTTTAGTCTGGAATAAGGAGATGGGTAGTACAATTAACGGGAAGTTTGTGGTAGCCATATCTTTAATTTTCATTTTTTATTTTATATGGATGGCAGAGATCTGAATATATTTAGATGCTAAGGAAAAAGAAAATCAGTTCAAAGAGAGAAGTTGAAGATTCAGAAAAGAGCCAAAGTAATTTAAAGGAACACGATCCTAGAGGAGGCTGGGCATAGTGGCTCATGCCTGTTATCCTAGCACTCTGCTAGACCAAGGTAGGAGGATTGCTTGAGGACAGGAGTTTGAGACCAGCCTGGGCAAGAGTGAAACACTGTCTCTACTAAAAATAGAAAGAAATTAACTGAGTTTGAGACCAGCCTGAGCAAGAGCGCGACCCCGTCTGTACTTAAAATAGAAAAAATTAGCTGGGCACAGTGGCATGCACGTAGAGTTCCAGCTACTCAGGGGGCTGAGGTGGGAGGATCACTTAAGCCCAGAAATAGAAGCTGTCTCAAAAAAAAAAAAAAGAGAGAGAAAAGATTCTAGAGGAGATGAAATCAAGGCCACAGGTGGAGGTATTGATTATCCAAGAAAAGAGGTAGTCAGATTCTCAAGGGTAGAGAATTTGACTGCAAAACATGTAGGGCCAACCTTTCATATATGCAGGTTCCAGTCCTGTGGGACTTGAGTATGTGTGAATTTTGGTATACATGGGAGTCTTGGACCCAATCCTGTATGTATACTACAGGACAACTGTAATTGAAGGGAGAGAGGCAAGTAAGTTTATAGGTAAAAGATAAGATGTTAAGGAGCTCTGACCTGATGACTTTTCTTTCTTCACTGAAGAAGGTCATTTACTGAGTATGAGAGGGTAGGGGATAGATTAGGGCATTAAGGAGAATACCAGAGGTTTGTAATAATAGACAAGCAGAACAGAAGTTGTTGACTAAAGACAACAAAAAGTACTAACCAGCAGCATTCAAAGCTTAACTGAGAGAGGAAACCACACATTTGCAGTGGCACCAAACAGTATGATTGTAAGATTTTCGTTCCTTAAGCTTGTGTTCAACTCTCTAAGTAGAGCAGAAAAGGCAAATTTTCTGTTGATCCAGAATTAGGAAATTGTGGATTAAATATATCCAAAGGTCACAGATAAAGGGGACTATGAAGACAGTAGTTTGGTTAATTGACCAAGGGTCCAGGCTAGATATGGAAGGAAGTATAATGTTGAGGGAGGACTAAACTGGGAGGTAATGGAGGCATCAAGTACTTGAAGATCTTGTCAAAAGGCATTTAAACCCATGATCTCAGAAAGGATTCCCTACCTATCCCCATATTCATCTTATTCCTGTGAGATAGAACAAAATAAAAAATTTTTCTATTCTATTTTATATTGCCAAAATTTATCAGTACTTCCACACTTCATTCTGTATCACCATGATGGCTTAGAAGAAAAAGCAATAGTTACTAAAAGTGCTATCAGGATGTTCTTTGGCAGATTAATTTCATTCCAGAAACATTTATTTAGTACCTAGTATGAACCTGGCAAGAAATATGCTATATGCTGGTGTTATTTAGCTCTAGCCTAATTTCTATAATACAACCATGTATCTGTTGCCATTTTAACTTTTGCTCTCAGAGTAAGGATGCCAATAAATTTGAGCCTACCTTCTTTAATCTAGCAGGTTTTAGGTACTGTTGTTTACCAAGAATAAAAGTATTCAGTTAAGGAGTCAAATCCAAAAATGTAGTAGTACTCTAAAAAAAAAAAAAAAAAAGCCTAAGGCATTATAAACTGAAGGTAGTCAAAAGAGGCTTAATCAGGAGGAGTGACCGTTAAGAGTAGAAATAAGACAGCAGAAGTGGCTGGTCAAGGTGGCTCACGCCTGTAATCCTAGCACTCTGGGAGGCTGAGGCGGGCAGATTGCTCGAGGTCAGGAGTTCGAAACCAGCCTGAGCAAGAGCGAGACCTTGTCTCTACTATAAATAGAAAGAAATTAATTGGCCAACTGATATATATAGAAAAAATTAGCCAGGCATGGTGGCGCATGCCTGTAGTCCCAGTTACTCGGGAGGCTGAGGCACTAGGATTTTTTTTTTTTTTTTTTTTTTTGAGACAGAGTCTTGCTTTGTTGCCCAGGCTAGAGTAAGTGCCGTGGCGTCAGCCTAGCTCACAGCAACCTCAGACTCCTGGGCTCAAGCGATCCTCCTGCGTCAGCCTCCCGAGTAGCTGGGACTACAGGCATGTGCCACCATGCCCAGCTAATTTTTTTTTTTATATATATATATATTAGTTGGCCAATTAATTTCTTTCTATTTTTATAGTAGAGACGGGGTCTCGCCCAGGCTGGTTTCGAACTCCTGACCTCGAGTGATCCGCCCGCCTCGGCCTCCCAGAGTGCTAGGATTACAGGCGTGAGCCACCGCTCCCGGCCGGCACTAGGATTGATTGAGCCTGAGAATTTGAGGTTGCTGTGAGTTAGGCTGACGCCACGGCACTCACTCTATCCTGGGCAACATAGTGTCTCAAAAAAAAAAAACAAAAAAAAAAAAACGAGAAGTTTAAATTTATTGGTGGGGCATGGTGGCACCTGCCTATAGTCCCAGCCACTGGGGAGGCTGAAGCAGGAGGACCAATTCAGCCCAGTAGTTTGAGACCAGCCTGTGCAACTTAGTGAGACTCTGTCTTACTAAAAAAATAAAAGAGAGAGAAAGTTAAAACTTATTTTTCTAATTTTTTAAACAACTTAATTGGCACTTGACTTTTCGAGTATAGTTTGGAGGCTACTGTTGCTTATGAAAATAATTTTTTTTTGTTTTACAGTGGGCAAATCAAACTAGCAGATTTTGGACTTGCTCGGCTCTATAACTCTGAAGAGAGGTGAGATATTCATCAAAATTACATGTGGGAAATAGGAAATAATCCTTTTTATTCTTGGATATTTTGTATTCTGCAAGTTGCAATAATTGTCAGAATTCCCTAATTATCTGAATGTATCACCACCTAGATTTTAGACTGTAAATTCTATCTAAATTTTTGAACTGTCCCCTTGGCTGAAGTAAATCAACCCAAATTGGAATGGAAGTTATTTCTTCATCTCCTACTTATGTGCAGTTTACTTTTGGATTGGTAGATTGCTGTGGAACTGTTTTAACAATCTCCTATTTAATTGGCAGATATTTCTATTTGCATTTATTTATATGAGTATTTTTCATTAGAAGCCATTGTGAATTTGTGTCATGGTTATTTTTTACATTTCAGTCGTCCTTACACAAACAAAGTCATTACCCTGTGGTATCGACCTCCAGAACTACTGCTGGGAGAAGAGCGTTACACACCAGCCATAGATGTTTGGAGCTGTGGGTAAGCTTCTCTGAACTTTTTCTTTTGTCTGAAACACATGTATTGTTTTTTGTTTTTTTGAGACAGAGTTTCACTCTGTTGCCCTGGCTAGAGTGCCGTGGCATCAGCCTAACTCACAGAAACCCCAAACTCTTGGGTTCAAGCAATCCTCCTGCCTCAGCCTCCCAAGTAGCTGGGACTACAGGCATGCGCCACCATGCCCGGCTAATTTTTTCTATATATTTTTAGTTTGCCAAATAATTTCTTTCTATTGTTAGTAGAGATGGGGTCTCGCTCTTGCTCAGGCTGGTTTCGAACTCCTGACCTTGAGCTATCCTCCTGCCTCGGCCTCCCTGAGTGCTAGGATTACAGGCATGAGCCACCTAGCCTGGCCTTGAAACACACATATTGTTGACTCGGACTGTGTTTTCTCTTTTCATTGGCTTTGTGCAGCTCTTCCTAAGTTCAAAAGGATGGGGATAAACTTTTGGCCAGATTTCAGAGAAATCTGTTGATTATTCTTTTTTTTTTTTTAATTTATTTTATTATTTTCTTCTTTTTTTTTTCTTTTTTGTTCAATGTAGTGTTTTAAAGATTATTCTTAATATCAGAGACACACTTTTTTATTAAGATTTCCTCATTTGTCTTGTCTTTTTTTTTTTTAACTTGTTTGAATTGGGATCCAAATGAGAAATTCACATGAAGTCTATAGATCACAGTTGATTATCTCAAGTTTTTTAATTGTACATTCCTCTTCCATGTGTGTGCTACCACACCTAGCTTATCCCTTTTTATTTATTTATTTATTTATTTTTTGAGGCAGTCTCTCACTCTGTTGCCCAGGCTAGAGTGAGTGCTGTGGCGTTGACCTAACTCACAACAACCTCAAACTCTTGGGCTCAAGTGATCCTCCTGCCTCAACCTCCCAAGTAGCTGGGCCTACAGGCATGCACCACCATTCCCGGCTAATTTTTTCTATATATGTTTAGTTGGCCAATAATTTCTTTCTATTTTTTCAGTAGAGACAGGGTCTCACTCTTGCTCAGGCTGGTTTTGAACTCTTGACCTTGGGCCATCCGCCCGCCTTTGCCTCCCAGAGTGCTAGGATTGCAGGCATGAGCCACCATGCCCGGCCTTGAATTAAATTTTGATATTAGCCGGGCTAGAGTGCTATGACGTCAGCCTAGCTCACAGCAACCTCAAACTCCTGGGCTCAAGCAATCCTGCTGCCTCAGCCTCCCGAGTAGCTGAGACTACAGGCATGTGCCACCATGCCCAACTAATTTTTTCTATATATTTTTAGTTGTCCAGGTAATTTTTTCTATTTTTAATAGAGACAGGATCTCACTCTTGGTCAGGCTGGTCTCAAACCCCTGACCTCAAGTGATCCTCCTGCTTCAGCCTACCAGAGTGCTAGGATTACAAGTGTGAGCCACCACACTCAGCCCCAGCTTATTTCTTTAATTTTCTGTAAATTTTAGGTGGATTCAAGGTTGATTTCCAACCATCCACCAACCCTGAAATTACTTTACAGGTGGTTTTGAGTACTTATAACAGAATTGATATAATTAGTGGTTTATCAGAGTTAAGGGTAGAGAGCAGTGGGAGCATCTGCCCAGAGTATAGGCAATGAGTAAGTATATTATCTCTGGAGAATTTAAACACAACAAAAATCCAGTACAAATAAGTCAGCTTTTTTTTTTTTTTTTTGAGACAGAGTCTCACTTTATTGCCCAGGCTAGAGTGAGTGCCGTGGCGTCAGCCTAGCTCACAGCAACCTCAAACTCCTGGGCTCAAGCAATCCTGCTGCCTCAGCCTCCCAAGTAGCTGGGACTACAGGCATGTGCCACCATGCCCGGCTAATTTTTTCTATATATATTAGTTGGCCAATTAATTTCTTTCTATTTATAGTAGAGATGGGGTCTCACTCTTGCTCAGGCTGGTCTCGAACTGCTGAGCTCAAACGATCCGCCCACCTCGGCCTCCCAGAGAGCTAGGATTACAGGCTTGAGCCACCGCGCCCGGCCATAAGTCAGCTTTTTATTACAGCCTTGTGGGGATAGTTCTAAACAAGGGCAGATTTACACACACAGACCATTTTTCGTAACATGCAACTGTCTATTTTTGAGATGTTATCAGTTATTGATGATCATTGCCCACATCCATTAATTTACTTGTGGTAGAAAAGATAACTTCTTTACAGTGACTAGGTGCAGTGACTCATGCCTCTAATCCCAGTGCTTTGAAAGGCTGAGGCAGGAAGATTGCTTGAGGCCAGTAGTTTGAGTCCAACTTGGGCAACATAGTAAGACCTCATCTCTAAAAAAATTTTTTTTTAATTAGCCAGGCATGGTGATGTGCACCAGGGCTGTAATGAGCTGTGATTGCACCATTGCACTCCAGCCTGGGTAACAGAGCAAGGACCCTTTCTCTAAGGAAATAAAAAAGATAGCTTCTCATCTATTTGGCTAGCTTCAGATATAAATCATATAGAAAAAGTAGGATGATGGTTAATTCTTTCATTTGCTAGTTTTCAAAATAATGAGGTAGTTTCCTAGTATCCTCCAAAGATGACCAATGAGAAGTTTTTGGGTTTTTTTATTGCATTATGAACTCATACATTTAAACATGCTTGATGTGTTTTAATCTATTGTGGTTATTATCCTCATTCCTGTTCAAACTGTCCAGTCTTTGGCCATTTGGAGCATTTTCAGGTTATTACTTGAGTCCTTTTGACACGACATAGTAGTCTTTGATATTGATATCCTTCTTTGTTTTCTTGTTTCAAGCTCATCCTGTTGATTTCCTTCCTCGTATCTGGAATCAGCCATTTCTCTAAGGAATCTTAGTTCCTTTTAGTGGAAAATCATATTTAGAGACTACAATTAGTGTGTTAGGGGCATAGAAGTTTTTTTTTTTTTTTTGAGACAGAGTCTCACTTTGTTGCCCAGGCTAGAGTGAGTGCCGTGGCATCAGGCTAGTTCACAGCAACCTCAAACTCCTGGGCTCAAGCGATCCTCTTGCCTCAGCCTCCCAAGTGGCTGGGACTACAGGCATGCGCCACCATGCCCGGCTAATTTTTTTCTATATGTATTAGTTGGCCAATTAATTTCTTTCTATTTATAGTAGAGACGGGGTCTCGCTCAGGCTGGTTTCGAACTCCTGACCTTGAGCAATCCACCCTCCTCGGCCTCCCAGAGTGCTAGGATTACAGGCGTGAGCCACCGTGCCCGGCCGGGGCATAGATGTTTTAAATAGGTCATGTTAGTTTATTATGTCTTATGTTGTATGATTTATGCCCACATACACGTTTTCCTTGACCTTCATACTTTATGATTCTGACATATATCCTTCCCAGTAGAGCATATCACCTTTTTCCATTCTTCCCTTTCCCTTTTGTCTATTAATGTCAGTCTTTAAGAAGAGCACTACAGGGGTTTTATTTCAAAATTCAACAGGGTGATGGAGAAAGCATAATTTCTGTGGTAGCCTACCCAAATCAAATGAAGTTTTAGTTAAATTTTACTGATTCAAGCTGGGTGTGTTTTTGTTCTGGACTATTTGCTTTAACACTATTAGCATTTAAATTGTCACAACTAGGCTCTAAAGTTAACACCCCATTAAGATGCATGTGGAAAGTTCATAGCTCTGTTGGTACTATTATTTCAGTCTGTGCAACCTGCCACTCAGTGCAGTAGCAAAGTGTTGGTTACATAATGACAATGTCTTCCCCACCTAAGGACTGGAAACTAAAATAAAAGAAAACAGAAAAACACAGTTGGAAATTAAAACTATAGAAACACAGACCTTCTTTAAAGCCCAGCAACATTAAGTTGAGATTTTGCTTGACCTTTTTTTTTTTTTTTTTGAGACAGAGTCTCACCTTGTTGCCCATGCTAGAGTGAGTGCCATGGCGTTAGCCTAGCTCACAGCAACCTCAAAATCCTGGGCTCAAGCAATCCTGCTGCCTCAGCCTCCCAAGCAACTGGGACTACAGGCATGTGCCACCATGCCCGGCTAATTTTTTTTTTTCTATATATATTAGTTGGCCAATTAATTTCTTTCTATTTATAGTAGAGACAAGGTCTCGCTCTTGCTCAAGCAGGTTTCAAACTCCTGACCTCGAGCAATCTGCCCGCCTCGGCCTCCCAGAGTGCTATCATCACAGGCGTGAGCCACTGCGCCCGGCCTTTGCTTGACTTTTGAAATCAGCTTACTACTTTAATGATCCATGGTAGTCTCTCCAAAGATATTTCTTTGGGATATTCTTTCTAGAGAATTGGTATAGCAATTTAGTGTACAAATCAGGGGAGAAACTAGAAAGAATAGTACAACAAATTATGCCTGGAGTCTGAAAACCTTGTTTTTTGTGGGGTTTTGCTTTTTTCTTTTTTTGTTTTTCTTTTGGAGGCAGGGTCACACTCTGTCATTTGAGCTAGAGTATAGTGACATGATAATAGCTCACTGTAACCTCAAACTCCTGGGCTTAAGTGATCCTCCTGGCTTAGCCTCCCAAGAGGTAGGACTACAAGTATGGTCCGCCATTCCCGGCTAAATTTTTAATTTTTTGTAGAGACAGTGTCTCACTATGTTGCCCAGGCTGTTTCTAATTCCTGGCCTCAAGTGATCCTCCTGCCTCAGCCTCCCAAAGTGCTAGGATTACAAACATGAGCCACCATGCCTAGCCTCTGTCTCTTATTTTACCAGCTCTGACTATACTGCTTGGAGCTTGATTTGGCAGTTAATATTGAAAATAGAATTAAGTTTTACTTTTACTTTTTCATCTCTGAATAGGGTTTGAGAGAATATTGAAAGTTAGAATTTGTCTTTTGTCATTTTAAGTTAATAAATTCTAACAGTAAGGTGCAAATTACTTAAAAAGCTAGGTATGTTTTGTTTTCTTAAATGAAGTCAAGCTAAAGGATTTTAAACTTTGGTTTTGTGATTATTTATAAATAAGTCTCATTTTAAAGCACACATCAAAGAAGAGATTAATTGTCCTTTCTTTTCTTTCCCCTCCTTTTTTTCTTTCTTTGTTTTTTGAGACAGAGTCTCACTCTGTTGCCTGGGCTAGAGTGCCGTGGCGTCAGCTTAGCTATAGCAACCTCAAACTCCTAGGCTCAGGCAATCCTGCCTGAGCCTCCCGAGTAGCTGGGACTACAGGATGGGCCACCACGCCCTGCTAATTTTCTTTTTATATATTTTTTTTTAGTTGGCCAAAATTAATTTGTTTCTATTTTTAGTAGAGATGGGTCTCGCTCTTGCTCAGGCTGGTTTTGAACTTGAGACCTTTGAGCGATCTGCCCGCCTTGGCCTCCCAGAGAGCTAGGATTACAGGCATGAGCCCCCAGCGCCCACTTCCCCCCTGCTGCTTTTTTTCTCTTCTCTTCTCCCCTCCCCTCCCCTCCTCTCTCCTCTCCCCTCTCCACTCCTCCTCTCTCCCCCTCTCTTCTTTCTTTTTTTTGAGACATAGTCTCAGTGTTTCACCCAGGTTCATAGTGCAATGTCCCAGTCATATGTAACCTCAAACTCACTATGTGGTCAGGCTGGTCTTGAATTCCTGGGCTAAAGCAATCCTCTTGCCTTAGCGCCTCGAGTAGCTGGGACTGCAGGCACCCAATACCATGCCCAGCTTCCTCACTTTTAAAAAAATGAAATATTTGAGGCACATTAAAAGTATAGAGTATTCATGTAATATTTTTTATTTTAAATTTATTTTAAAATAATTTCAGATTTATGGAAAAGTTGCTAGAATAGAGAACTTTAGTATGGCCTTATGCAGATTCACTTAATTTTGTAAAGCTTTTTACTGAACTATACAATAAACTGCATATATTTAAAGTGTACATTTAGTAAGTTTTGACATAATGTATCCATCAGTAAACCATAACCACAACCAAGGTAATGATCACCCCCCAAAAGTTTCCTTGTGCCCCTTTGTAATAACTTTGTTCTACCCACCCACCCCCACTCCCAGGCAAACTACTGTCCTGCTTTCTGTCACTACAGATTAATTTCCATTTCTAGAATTTTATATAAATGGAATTATACATTATATACTCTTATCCTTCCCTCATGCCATCTTTTAATCAGCAGAAATTATTTGAAGATTCATTCGTGGTAGATTCCTTAATTTCTAACATCTTGCCACATTTCCACATATATCATATATATTGTATAAAATAACATATACATAAAATATATGTTTGTATATACATATACCACATATTTTTTTCCAGAACTGTTTGAAGGTAGTTGCATAGGGTGGGGAACCTGTGGCCTTGGGGCCACATGTGGCCTTATGGATCCTTGCGTGCGGCTTTCTGACTAAATCCAAATTTTACAGAACAAATCCTTTTATTAAAAGGAGTATAGCAGAAAAAAGCTTTTTTTTTAACATTTCATAATATGGAGGTATAAATGTTTAAGTTATGTATATTGCCTTTGTTCCCCCCCCTCCCGCCCTGAGAAAAGCTTTTCTTGCGTCCTACAAGAATCTGCATAAGGCCATATTAAAGTTCTGTGTACCCATTCTAGCAACTTTTCCACAAATCTGAAATTATTTCAAAATAAATTTAAAATAAAAAAGAATAATCTTGAAATCAGAAGGCTGCAGCTTCCCCACCTTTTTTTTGAGACAGGATCTCACTCTGTTAACCAGGCTAGAGTTCAGTGGCCTCATCATAGCTTACTGCATCCTTAAACTCCTAGTCTCAAGAAGTGATCCTCGTGCCTCAGCCACTCAAGTAGCTGGGACTACAGGCATGCACCACCACACCCAGCTAATTTTTCTACTTTTTGTAGAGATGGCTTCTCACTCCTGCTCAGGAGGGTCTTAAATTCCTGGCCTCAAGTAGTCCTCTGGCCTTGGCCTCTCCAAGTGTTAGGATTACAGGTGTGAGCCACCGCACCTGGCCTGGAACAGTTCTTTAGCCTTTCTTTGTCTTTCATGACGTGTACATTTTTGAAGAATACAGAGCAGTTACTATATATATTCAGGTTATATATTTGGGGCTGCAATATTGGAACGTTATGTTCTTAGTCATATCTTGACTTACATGGACTGTTTGCTGCTTATTGGTGATGTTAATTTTTATCACTTGGTTAACTTGTTGTCTTCTTTCCTTACTATTATAGTTACTAGTTTTTCTTTTGTAACTAATAAGTAATTTGTGGGGAGATACTTTGAGACTATGCAAATATGTCTATATAGCTTTGAAAGTCCTTTTCAAAATGGGAGAGGTGTTTAAACATAATTTATTTGAAAGTTCTACTGAAACTGACAAATGATTTCCTTCTAATAGTGTGCCAAGAGGGCTATTGTATAGTGCATATTCTACAGAGCAGATTAATGATAAAAACTAATACACCTTTAATAAAAACTGATAAGCATCCTTGTAAAATTGTCTTTAGTTATTTCCTTAATTTACAATTGTATGATAGAAAAGAACTCTTGACTCCCTTTCTCTACTTACAGACTGTCTTTTATAGGTGGCAAAAGTTTTATCTGCTGGCAAATTTAAATCCTTTATACTGTCTGTTTTCACTGTAAGAAATATTTTCTTTTAGGAAACTCAGACATTGAAGTTTTGGGCTAGTTTACAACATGGTATATTGGATGAAGCCTGGTATATTTTTATAAGTTTATTGAGATATGCTTTAAATAGACTCCAGGGATTTCTCTTCTGACCTCAATGTTACCTTTTCTAGATGTATCCTTGGGGAACTGTTCACAAAGAAGCCTATTTTTCAAGCCAATCTGGAACTGGCTCAGCTAGAACTGATCAGGTACAGCTGTGCTTGTGCTCTTGCGTACCCAGGTGTGATAGGTAATCCCATCTTCCAATTTCTAACACTTTTTAGTCATTCTGAATGATTTTAGGGTCTTTATGTCCAAGTAAGTTTCTCTTCACTCAGTCAGATTTGCCATATATTATTCCACTTAATTTTTAGGTCTTACCTTGCATATTTTTAATTACTTATTCTTCATATAAAAGCATGCCATTTTTAGGATGGCTATTCTATTCTTAGGTAAGATTAAATTTATTCAGCAAACATTTATTGAGCCTATTATATAACAGATTATTATTCTGTTAAACTTTAGGATTTAGAGATAATAGCTTAGGTCCCTGCCTTCAAAGAACTTAGTAAGGTATACATCATGTAAATAGTTACAAAAAATAGAATTTATAATGGAAGGTTTGCGGAAGGCCTAGAGTTAGGATGAAATTTGGTTTGGTTTTTTTTTTTCCAATAAAATTAAAGGGAAGAATGCAGCAGGCTAATGTAGACACTTTTTATTTGTTCTTTGTTTTTTTTAATGTAGACCTTTCTTAAAAGGTGATGTATAACTCATTATTTGTTACGTAATAAATCCACAATTAACTATCAAAATTTCCAGTCTTAGCTCTCTTCTTGCAGCTTTCACTGTAAGGACACTAAAAGACCAGCTCAGCCCTTTGAAATTAATACTAACTGAACTGAATAAAATTAGTAATTAAAACTTGTGTGGGGGATTAAAAACGTGCTTTATGAATCCAAATAATGTGGATCATTTTGCATTGTTATGCAAGTATTTTTTCTTCACTATCTTATAACCAGTTCTTTCTGTCCTATTCCTTCTGTCCTTAAAAAGCAGTAAGGTCATATTTTATCTTCTGCATGCCCTGTGATATAATAAGCAAAGATTCCCCAGACTTCAGGAGGTAATAATTTCTGCTTCTACAGCCTCCAGAATTCATGATGCTGACTCATTTACTTCCTTGCTCTTGCATTCTGCTTTGTTTTCAGCCGACTCTGTGGTAGCCCTTGTCCAGCTGTGTGGCCTGATGTTATCAAGCTGCCCTACTTCAACACCATGAAACCGAAGAAGCAATATAGAAGGCGGCTACGAGAAGAATTCTCTTTGTGAGTTTGGCAAAATGTGCATCTCATTTCTCTATCTGGCTGGAGTTGGGACTTGACTTCTTCCTGGTTTGGGGAGTTATTGTTGTCAGAGTAGAAAAACATTTTATTTTTGAACAGTATGTGATTTTTATCATAGCCCTTTTGTAATTTTTTCTTCTGAAGGCTTTAGACAATAGAAAATCGTTTTATTTTGAACAATATGGAAACTTTTTCATAGTCCTTTTGATCTTCCCAAGGAAAAAAGAGAGCAGAACCATTGTTTTCATGTTTCCTAGATATGTTAATAGTATTTATGAAATCCTATGTGGGAGCAAATCTGCTTGCTTACATTTGCCACCTTCCAACTCCCTTTCCTCTGTTTTCATGGAGTTGAAAATTCAAAGACCTTTTGATATAAGGTTACAGGTTTGAAAACTGTGGGGTCATTGTGAACTTGTCCTTTCACTGTTCCTTTCCACAGCATTCCTTCAGCAGCACTTGATTTATTAGACCACATGCTGACACTAGATCCTAGCAAGCGTTGCACAGCTGAACAGACCCTACAGAGTGACTTCCTTAAAGATGTTGAGCTCAGCAAAATGGCTCCTCCAGAGTAAGTGCTGGTGTCCATGTCATTACCCTAAACCTCCTCCTAGGCTTCTGGAGATAAGACACTCAAAATAATAGGTTTTTAAAAAGAACTGTAAATTGCCAATGGAATGTAAAAGTTACAAATGGAGAAATGTCCTTGCATATTATAGTTGATAAGGATGTTTGGTTTATTGTTTTTTGTTTTCTTTTTTAAACAAGGAGTAAATTTAGCTGTGGTATTTGTTCTAATTTGATTCAGGATATCTTCATTTGTCCCAGGACCCCCATCCCAGAATATTGCTCTGTACAACCTCTTTATTTTTATTTATTTATTTTTTAATTTTTAAATAGCTCACTTTTTTTTTCTTTTTGGACGTAAATAAATGGAAATGTACAACCTCTTTAAAAATATTCCTTCTAGTTTTTGTTCTTAACCTTTGCATCTGTTTGAGTCACCGTGTCTGTGGTAACCAAGTATATCTCGCACTTGCAAAGACAGTCCTAATTTTTTTTGAGGTGGGGTCTCACTCTGTTGCCTAGGCTAGAGTGTGCAGTGATGTAGCTCATAGCTGACTGTAACCCCAAACTCCTGGGCAGTCCTCCTGGTGCAGCCTTTCTCAGCTAGGATTATAGGCATGTACCACCACACCTGGCTAATTTTTTTTTTTTTTTTCTAGAGATAGGGTCTTGCTGTGTTGCCCAGCCTAGTCCTAATTTTGCATCACTATCAGGTCATTGAATTTTGATGTAGAAAATATGTTCTTTCCATAAAATGAATTTTGATGTAGAAAATATGTTCTTTCTCACTCTTTTGTTAGAATCTTACGAATTTCCTGTATTGTATAGGACTCCAGAGGGGTTCTACACTCACATCCCATATTCTGGAACATAAAAAGTCTTTCTCTGAATTTATCACTGACAGTATTATTATAGCTTTCATGTCAGATATTTTTGGGTATTTTCTTAACTTAAGAAAAACTGTATTTTAAAGAAATGGATAGGATATTAGGTAGTAACTACAAATTTGATTATTGCAAAGGAATGGTCAAATTCTTTTTTTATTTTTTTTTTTTTTGAGACAGAGTATCACTCTGTTGCCTGGGCTAAAATGCCATGGTGTTGGCCTAGCTCACAGCAGCCTCAAACTCCTGGGCTTACTGCCTCGGGCTCTCAAGTAGCTGGGACTACAGGCATGCACCACCATACCTGGCTAATTTTTTCTATATATATTAGTTGGCCAATTAATTTCTTTCTATTTATAGTAGAGACGGGGTCTCACTCTTGCTCAGGCTGGTTTTGAACTCCTGACCTCGAGCAGTCCACCCGCCTCGGCCTCCCAGAGAGCTAGGATTACAGGCGTGAGCCACCGCGCCCGGCCCCAAATTCAATTATTGCACTAGAATTTTGGTATACTGAATGTGGCTTGAAATACGTAAGCTTTTTACTGAAATTTGGTAACTCTTGTTATAGAGAGATTTTTTTTTTTTTTTTTTAGCGTATTATGGGTGTACCAGTGTTAAGGTTACATATATTTCCCATGCCCCTCCTCCCCCTATAGAGAGATTTTGTTGTAAGATTTGACCTGCTTGGACTGTTTGTATTGTTGAGTATGGTGTTGTCAGGAAATATACTAAATAATGCATAGTGCTGAACTTCATATATGAAAAAAAAAGTTGATAAGCAGTTGTAGAAATTCAGTTGGCAGAAAGAGGAAAGAAGCAGTCTTTGGTCTTCACAAAGATAGGCCAGATAACACATAAGATGTGGTTTAATTATAATATAAGATTTAAGTCACCACTTTTCCTAGACATAGATATTAATAAGCCAGTCATTTCTGTCCTATTTATTCCCAACTGAAAATTGACCAATTAAGTTCTCCTTTATTCTTGCTATGCCAAGGAAGAACAGTATTTGACTAGAATATCTGAGTTTATATAGCAGGTGTGTCCCTCATATTAACAAGATCCCCATTTGTCACTATATAAACCTTTTGGACTTCATTTCCTCAGACTACCGTCTGCCATGATTCCTTTTACACTGCTACAATCTACTTACTTTTCTGGTTATTTTTATGTTTTCCTTATTCTTTCCATTTCCTACACTCTTTGCCTTCCATTTTAATCCCTTGTCCTTCCATTTACTCACTACCACATTCCCATACACATTTTCCTTTTGCTTTGTCTTTTTCTAGCCTCCCCCATTGGCAAGATTGCCATGAATTATGGAGTAAGAAACGGCGCCGTCAGCGACAAAGTGGTGTTGTGGTAGAAGAGCCACCTCCATCCAAAGCCTCTCGAAAAGAAACTACCTCAGCAACGAGTGCTGAGCCTGTGAAGAACAGCAGCCCAGCACCACCTCAGCCTGCTCCCAGCAAGGTGGAGCCTGGAGCTGGGGATGCAATAGGTCAGTGCTGGCATGGAGCCTTTGTGCTTCTAGTAAGCAGATTTTTTTTTTATTTTTTTATTTTTGAGACAGAGTCTCGCTTTGTTGCCCAGGCTAGAGTGAGTGCCGTGGCATCAGCCTAACTCATGGAAACCTCAAACTCCTGGGCTCAAGAGATCCTACTGCCTCAGCCTCCCAAGTAGCTGGGACTACAGGCATGCGCCACCATGCACAGCTAATTTTTTCTCTATATATTAGTTGGCCAATTAACTTTTTTCTATTTATAGTAGAGACAGGGTCTCACTCTTGCTCAGGCTGGTTTCGAACTCCTGACCTTGAGCAATCCGCCCGCCTCTACCTCCCAGAGAGCTAGGATTACAGGCATAAGCCACCACGCCCGGAATAGTAAGCAGATTTTGAAGGTCAAATGCAAGAAGTGTGTGCCTATGTCTTTTAGTTTTTGTCTAGTGAATCATTAGGAAAGAGTTTAATGTCCTCATGGGGAGGAGATAAACCAAGACAGAAAGTCAATAATAGATGATTTTCTTTGCCTGAAATGAGGAACGCTGTATCTCAATTCGATATGTGGCATAAGTCAGTGAGTTAGGTAAGACGGATTTAAAGTTAGTTCACCCATGACTTTCTAAAACACATAATTTGGAGCCCTGTTTGTTAGATTTGATAAGACCTTCTTAGAATTTAATCATGCTAAATCGTAATTGCTAAATGTAGTTTGTTCTGTAGACTGTTATGTGGTCTAAATATCTCTAAAACTGTGTCATAATGAGCTATTATAACACAGTAGTTCTCCTGTTGTACCACCAATTTTTGTGAGCTACAGATATTCTTTTTCTTTTTCGCTTTCCCTTCCCTGTCCACCTATAACAGCGGTTCTCAACTCTGGCTACACATTAGAATCATCCATGAAGCTTTAAAAACAAATACTACCATATAATTGCCAGATCTCTCGAGATGAGCCTTGAAGGATCTGAATTTTAAAATCTCTCCTAGTAATTCTGATATGTATTAAGGGTTGAAAATCACTAACCTTGAAGAATACAGATAAAATTAAATCATTTTTATACATAATGTAGAGATATTTTAGACTCAGTATTTTAAGTGAAAGCATAAAGAATAACTGTCATGATAATCTCAGGCATGAAAAATGAGACATTTAAAATAAAACGTCCTTCTTTGGATATTATAAGTTGCTATTGCCAGATGAAGAAGGCAAAGGGCCCTTGCCCTGCCTCATCCTCTTATATTGGCTGTACTGTTTCTCCACAGGCCTCGGTGACATCACACAACAGTTGAATCAAAGTGAATTGGCAGTGTTATTGAACCTGCTGCAGAGCCAAACCGACCTGAGCGTCCCTCAAATGGCACAGCTGCTTAACATCCACTCCAATCCAGAAATGCAGCAGCAGCTGGAAGCCCTGAACCAATCCATCAGTGCCCTAACGGAAGCTACTTCCCAGCAGCAGGACTCAGAGCCCATAGCTCCAGAGGAGTCTTTGAAGGAAGCACCTCCTGCCCCAGTGGCCCTGCCTTCAGCAGAACAGACAACCCCTGAAGCTTCAAGCACACCAGCTGACGTGCAGAATATGTTGGCAGTTCTCTTGAGTCAGCTGATGAAAACCCAAGAGCCAGCAGGCAGCCTGGAGGAAAACAACAGTGACAAGAACAGTGGGCCACAGGGGCCCCGAAGAACTCCCACAATGCCACAGGAGGAGGCAGCAGGTAAACAGACCGGTCATGAATCTCATTGAGCTCAGGTGCTGTTGATCCTCTTAAAAATCTCTTTAACATTTTCTTTTTCACATCGGTGGCCTCAGTTTCTGTTTTTCTGTAACCTAG
Source organism: Mirza zaza (assembly GCA_008750895.1). Lineage (NCBI taxonomy): Eukaryota > Metazoa > Chordata > Mammalia > Primates > Cheirogaleidae > Mirza > Mirza zaza. Next base: position 11,016 of record VSMD01090971.1, on the reverse strand, counting down.
TCTACAGGAGAACATAGCACCAAGTGATGTATTTCTTGCCAGCTTCTTTAAGTCTCATAGCTTCTCAAAGCACCTTTCATATACTGATTGTTTTTTCACTTCATAGAAGGTAGGTAAGTAAAGCCCTTGTGTTCTATAACCAAGGAAGTGACAACTGTAGCCAGTAATGTATCTTGAACCCACTGTGTGTGTGTGGTAGCCACAGCTAGTCCTAGCGCTTGAAAGTCTTGACTTCCAAACAAACAATTATCAGATTGTACTTCTTTACCTCTAGCGGAATGGATGCTGGATACCAGAGTCTTACCTGGAAGATACAATCAAGAAAATCCTAATAAAATATCATTGTTAATTTCCTGAAGAATAATCGGGGAGTATTTCAAAGTAGATAATTAACACCTTGCATTTCTTTTCCAAAAAATAATAGCATATAAAAATTCCTTTAAATGTGTGTTTCTGAAAGAAATAATTGAATGGACCTCAGATCAGGAAATGAGCATTTTATAAAGAAAAAAAGTGTATGCCTGTAGTCCCAGCTGCTCAGGAGGCTGAGGCAGGAGGGTCACTTGAGCCCAGGAGTTTGAAACCAGCCTGGGCAACATAGCATGACCCTGTCTCCAAAAAAAAGTCTGAAAAAGGGGAATATGTTATAACTTGATCTCACATGACCACAGCATGCAATGTAATAGAGGAAAAAGAAGTTTAAGTACTCTAATCAATTCTGATTCACAGTCTATTTGCAAAATCTTTACTTAACAGAGTGTTTTTTTAACTCCTTGGAAACTTTCACTTTCTATGAAGACTCTCTGAATTGGGAAATAAGAAGAGACACAAGGGCTGAAGAAGTATACTAATTTTCAACTATAGAGTACTGTATTCACATTTCATATGGATGGTGCAGAAAGTATATGCTTTATTTTTGTTGGCATAGGGTCAAATACATATGCTATTTTTCATATATAAAAACTTTTAAAACTTATAAAGACAAAATTAACATCTTACTTTACAGATAGGAGAACTGTAATCCAAGGAGTTTAAATTTAAAGTCTTCTTATGGCCCCATTGCTGGTTATTGGCAAAGACAAGAACTAGGACTCTTTTACTCATGTTTCTTAATTCATTTTGCTACTGTGTCATGATGATTCCAATTGTTTTGAAGAGAGTCTATAGGTCTAGGACATGGAGTAACAGAAAAGGCTAATCTAGAATTAAAGCAGGCCTTTTTGCCTCGTCTCCCAGAGCCTGAACACCTCCCTCTACCCCCCCCCACACACACACACAAATTCAGCTGTGATCAAAATACCTGAAAGAAGTGGTTCAAGTTAAATAGGATGGTGATTGAAAAAAATTCACCCAATAATTGAGCCAACAAACTATCAGCCAAATGGTGAAATTAAAGTAAAATTAAGGCCTAGCCTGTGGCCAGTAGTGGTTGGATTTACTTTTTGGAGGAGACTATAAAAATACAATAATTAATTATTACAGTTACTCCGGGATTATTTAGTGCCTCTACAGTGTCTTCCCTGTTCTTTTTTCTCCCCTGCTGCCTCTTATTTGGCCATTTCACTGTTCATTAGCACTTCCACCAGAGGGCAGAGTGGATAAGCCAGAGAAGGTGACAACTTGTCAATTTGGTTACTGTTGTGCTATTCTGTGCTTAATGGGAAGGGGTGTTGGTTGAAATCTAGTAAGTCCAATGAAGTTTTTAAGTTATTCTTACATTTCAATAATACTTCTCTCCATTAGTACAGACTGTTAAGGATTGAGGACATTAACACTTAATTCTTATGACAATATGATTTATAATTCATATTTTATTTTTAATTCCTTTAAGAAGTTTTATTAACCTTATTTTAATAGTTCTTTACAATCCATCTGCTTTGCTACTTTGGAATAGAATTTTCATTTTTTGTGTGTGAAAGAATGTGAGCCTAAGAATTAGTTCTACTGAAACACAATTAGTCTATTTACATGAAAGGCAAAGTTTAAATATGAAAAATGGTATAGCTGGAAGACTAAGTTTGGATCTGCCCACTTCTGCAGTTATATATTTTTTAAGTTGTTTACCCTCAGTATTAAGAAGCCTGTGTTTCATTTCTTAAATGGTCAAAAAATACTTCTAAAAATAACTGGTACTGTGATGTCCGGATATAGAGAGATACGTAGTGTTAAAAGCAAAAGGCTCTGAAATCCATAGATGATTATAGTCCAGTTAGCGCTCCTTTTTTAGCACGTCTATCTAAATCGTGAATTTTCCACAGCTAATTTTTTTATCTTTAAATTCATTTTCCCCTGCCACCCAGTCAATCAGTCAACAAGTAACTTGAGTTAATACTGTATGTAGGGTGACCAACTTATCCCTGAGCTGTTCTGGTTTTAAAGCTGGAAGTTGGTAACCTGGAAACCATCTCAGTCCTGGGCAAACTGGGACTGTTGGTCACCCTACTTGTATGTTACGTATAGCACCTGACCTCATCTTTCTACTGTACAACCTTATAATTTTATAGTGTTTTCAGAATGCTTTCATCTGCATGCTAAGGGAATGCAAACTTACTTACTGATTGTCTTTGCAAAGTATACTTAAGGTAAATATGCTACAAAAATAACTAATTATAACTAAAGATTGTTTGGAGCTCGTCTGAGTAATAACTTTACATCACAGCTTAGATAATGAAAGAATGACTAAACGAACATTTAAAAATATGCTTCCATAGGAAAAAGAAAAATTGGTCATTTGAAAGCTATCCCAAAACATTAAACCATTTCTTCAGCAGGGTGATTCCCAGTTCGCTAAAGGGCACTGTTCTGACTGTGCTTCTATCTCAGTATTTTTGTATGTCCTCAAACTCATGCCATTTTACATCTCTCCTCTCCTGCCTTGGCAGGAGTTCATTTTCAGACAATGATTATCATGCCTAAGCAAATTTAGCCAGCAGTGAAAAAAAGAAAGTCTGGGGAAGTGGTTCAAGAAAAATGAAAGATCTTTGTAAAGACAGCGTATAGTATTAGTTCGATACTTTCTAAATACTCAGTTCTTGTCACTGTCTCCAAGATAAACCAATATTTATCAACAGCCCCATTCTGTGTGACATTGCTATAGTGATTTTTTTTCATAGCTTGGAAAAAAATGCAGGAGGTAGGAAAATAAAATAGAAAATTAATATTTATCATTACTGTAACATAGGAAGCTGAATGACACAATATGGTGTTTAATACCCCTTCTTCAGGATATGGTTATGGGGAGAGGTGACTAAAGTTTGGAGAAGCCAAGTGTATTTTTATACATGACGGTAATGAAAAGTTTTTACTTTATTTCATCTCTCCTGTATATTCTTTGAGTTCTATTTCAGGTTAACCTTATATCATCAAACGTTCTATAAAGTGTGTTAGCCAAGTCCATGAAAGGTCTCTGTTGTACATCAAGATTACGTCTTAGAAATGTGACCACAGCATGTATATTGTTCCCTCTCATCTTCGTTCTGCTTTGTTTTCATTAATGTTTTGATCTGACAGCAAAAAGAGGCAGAGAGGCTGCCAGCAGCCTACATATTAGAACAGTTCTTTAAGGAAGGAAATCTCAGACAAAAATCAGGATAGTCATTTGAAAAATGTGATCTTTTTACACCAGCTGTTAGATCCAGAATGCAACTGTTTTACTTTTAATCGCTTGATTTTATTTATAAATTGCAATTTCCTGATCCCAAGATTTTATTCTTTATATATTTGGTTACTTGTATTAATATTTGTTTATGTTGGGCAGCGTGTGCGTGTGTGTGTTTGTGTTTATAATCACATGTGATTTTTAAGATGGTGTTTAAAAGAAGTAACCCTTCCACAGCATGTCCTCCTCACATTCTTCCACCAGAGAAGAGGCCCCCTGAGCCCCCCGGACCTCCACCGCCGCCACCTCCACCCCCTCTGGTTGAAGGCGATCTTTCCAGCGGGCCCCAGGAGTTGAACCCAGCCGTGACAGCCGCCTTGCTGCAACTTTTATCCCAGCCTGAAGCAGAGCCTCCTGGCCACCTGCCACATGAGCACCAGGCCATGAGACCAATGGAGTACTCCACCCGACCCCATCCAAACAGGACTTACGGAAACACTGATGGGCCTGAAACAGGGTTCAATGCCACTGACACTGATGAACGCAACTCTGGTCCAGCCTTGACAGAATCCTTGGTCCAGACCCTGGTGAAGAACAGGACCTTCTCAGGCTCTGTGAGCCACCTTGGGGAGTCCAGCAATTACCAGGGCACAGGGTCAGTGCAGTTCCCGGGGGACCAGGACCTCCGTTTTGCCAGGGTCCCCTTAGCATTACACTCGGTCGGGCAACCATTCCTGAAGGCTGAGGGAAGCAGCAACTCTGTGGTACATGCAGAGACCAAACTGCAAAACTATGGGGAGCTGGGTCCAGGAACCACTGGGGCCAGCAGCTCAGGAGCAGGCCTTCACTGGGGGGCCCCAGCTCAGTCTTCTGCTTATGGAAAACTCTATCGAGGGCCTACAAGAGTCCCACCAAGAGGGGGAAGAGGGAGAGGAGTTCCTTACTAACCCAGAGACTTCAGTGTCCTGAAAGATTCCTTCCCTATCCATCTTTCCATCCAGTCCTCTGAACCTTTAATGAAATCATTTGCCAGAGCGAGGTAATCATCTGCATTTGGCTACTGCAAAGCTGTCCGTTGTATTCCTTGCTCACTTGCTACTAGCAGGCGACATAAAATAATGATGTTGGCACCAGTTCTCCCTGGATGGGCTATAGCCAGAACATTTACTTCAACTCTACCTAGTAGATATAAGTGGAGAATATGGAGAAGGTCATTAAATTGAAAAGTAAATGTTTTATTAGCTCATTGCCTGCACTTGAGTGGAAGAGAGAGAACAGTTTCAGTTTTGAGATGGCTCAGGAGAGGCTCTTTGGTTTTTAAAGTTTTTTGGGGGGGGGGGTTGTGTGCGGTTTCTTTCTTTTGAATTTTAATTTAGGTGGGGTTTTTTGTTTCTTTTTTCCTTTAAAGAGAATAGTGTTCACAAAATTTGAGCTGCTCTTAGACTTTTGCTATAAGGGAAACAGAGTGGCCTGGCTGATTTAAATAAATGTTTCCTTCCTCTCCACAATCTCACATTTTGCTCTTAAGTGAACACTTTTTCCCCCATTGAGCATCTTGAACAGTACCTTTTTTCCAAATAAATTACTCATCCTTAAAGTTTGCTCCACTTTGACAAAAGATCCACCTCTCTTTCTGCCCGTGAAGCAGGTTGTAGAAAGTGGCATTTAGGGGCAAGTAGGTAGACTTTACTCAATCTCTTTTCTTTCTCTCTCCCTCTCCTTCCCTCCCTCCCTCCATCCTTCCCTCCCTTCCTTCTTCCCTCCCTCTCTCTTTTCCTCTCCCTTTCCCTCCCTTTCTCTCCACCCCTGCCTGAGGCATTTGTTTGGAAAAAATATATAATGGTTGAGATGCTCAAGAACCTGGGGTAATTCTTTACTTTTTTTGAAATAAAGGAAAGGAAATTCAAACTCCTACATTGTTCTCTGTAACTCTTCAATTCTAAAATGTTTTGTTTTTTAAAAAACCATGTTCTGATGGGGAAGTTGATTTCTAAATGGGGACAGCCTGTATGTAACATTGCTGCTGAGCTGTGGTTTGAGATGATGCCTCCATACCTAGAGGGCTAATAAGAGCATTTAGCATATTGTTTACACATATATTTTTATGTCAAGAAAAAAAGCCTTTCAAACAGAGCATTGTGATATTGTCAAAGAGAAAAAAAATACATCCTGAAAATACATGGAAATGTAACCTAGTTTAGGGTGGGTATTTTTCTGAAGATAAATCAATACCTGATACCTTTTTTTAAAAAAAAAATAACTTTAAAACAGCATACCGTTAGAAAGAACAGTATTGACATATACACATCCCAGCATGTATATCCTGCCAATTCTTTTAGGGATTTTCCTCCAGGGAGATTGGTTTTGGTTTTGGCAAAAGGAGTTAAATTGTGGCTTCCTGGCAAGAACTTTGCCTTATCATAAACAGGAAATGAAAAAAGGAAAGGCTGAGGGGTGGGATAACTTGGGAGGCTTCTCATTCTGGCTTCCATTTCTATCTGAGTACCAGCATATAGAGTGTTTAAAAAACGGATACATGTCATATAATTTATCTGCCCAGAGTTAGACCTTTGTGAAACATAGGCTAGCCCTCTTTTACAAAGAAAAGGCAAACATGCTTCAGCATCGTGGAGTATAGTTTTCAAACTCAAGTTTCATATTTCAATGCCAAGTTCTTATATTACAAAATAAAATCTACTTATAAGAGAAAGGTGCATTAATAAAAAAAATTTAAAGAAATGAAAGAAGAACGCTCTTCAGATACTTACTTGACTATTTTTCCCTGTTACTGAAATAGGTAGATATTGGCGTGTGTATTTCTTTATTCTCTGGTTTTTGGTCTGGCCTTGCCCTCAGGGCCAAACATTGACTGAAAGAGAACCTTCTAGCCATTTTGGCATTGATGGCTTTTTGTATCAGTGTGTCCAGTTAGATTTACTAGGCTCACTGACGTGCTATTGGCAGATTGCATTAAAGTTCATCTGAACTAAGAAGTCTATTGACTTCTTAGTCCTCAGACATGGGCCTTAATATTTTAGAATACTTGAAGTATTGGGCCCCCTGTTTTTGATTAAAGAACCTGAGCCTGAGATACTTCCAAAAGTATCTGTTCAGTGAAAACAAAATGGTTTCCCATCAAATATGAATAAAATTCTCTTTATATTTTCATTGTATTTTGGTTATCAGCAGTCATCAATAATGTTTTTCCCTCCCCTCTCCCACCCATTATTTTTAATTATGCCAAATATCCTAAATAATATACTTAAGCCTCCATTCCCTCAGCCCTACTAGGGAAGGGGGTGAGTGTGCATGTGAATGTGTGTATGTGTGTGTATGATCCCATCTCACTCCCACTCCCATTTTGGGATCTAACCTTTATAATGAAAGAAAGTTTGGTAATTTTGACTATTTCTAAAAGCAGAGGAAAAAACTCATTTAAATATCCTGGAATCTATGTGGAGGAAGAAAAGGTATTTGTTAATTTTTCAGCTATGTTATCTATTAATGTGATGAAAGTAAAAGGTTTGATAGAATTTCAGCTTGACGATTTGAAAATTACAAACCAAATTAATTCCATTCAAAAGTGGTTTTGGCTTTGTTTTGTTTTAATTATTGTACCATGAGAGATATTAAGTCTATTAAATACATCATTTTGAACAGGTGAGAAATCAGATTCTGTTCATGAATGGGAAACAGAACTGGTTTGGCCATGATCATTTTTGTGTTTTTGAGAACAATATGCTTGACCCAGTTCCCTTAGTTTTTTTCTTCAACTGTCCATAGGAACGATAAAGTTTTGAAAACTACATCAGATCTATACGTTAAAAGCAGGGCAGTTAGTATAAATTTGTAAGTAGGACTTATGTTAGCTTATGCCATAGACATCACCCAACCACTTGTATGTGTGTGTATATGTATAATATGCATATATAGTTACAGTGCTAAAATGGTGACCAGCAGGTTTTGAGAGAGAATGCTGCATCAGAAAAGTGTCAGTTGCCACCTCATTCTCCCTGATTTAGGTTCCTGACACTGTATTCCTTTCTCTCTCCTGATTTTGCCCCCCATCGGGTGTACCTTGTCTATGTACAGATATTTTGTAATATATTAAATTTTTTTCTTTCAGTTTATAAAAATGGAAAGTGGAGATTGGAAAATTAAATATTTCCTGTTACTATACCACTTTTGCTCCATTGCATTTACTTCTTAATCTGTACCTTTAAGCATATCTGGCCATGTATAAAGGATGTTTTTCCTCCACTTTATCTTAGGGGTTTTCTGTCTCAGAATCACTGTAGACTCATAAACTACCCCTCCCCCAAAAAGTTCTTAGGGTTTGAAGAGGTGCTTGAAAACACTAGATTAGGAACTAGAGAATAACAGATGAGTTGGGGGAAACCATAAAATGTGATTTAAAAAAAAAAGGTAGAAAACAGTTACACAAATAATGATGGTACCAGGCTATCAAAAGAATTGAGCTTCATGTACCCTGACTTCCTCCTGACAGGAGAGGTAAGTGGGTTTGAGCTCAACTATCATCAAGGGAAGTCAGTAAGCGGCAGTTTATACCCGAAAGGTAGTCTTAAACCAGACTTTCCAGCACCCTACCCCATTTCCCGCCTTGTTACAGAACAGGGTCAGCATGGGGATTAGTGTCCGTGGCTCTGTTGAGATTTCCTAATGCATTGCCAATCCAAAAAATAAATCAAAGTTGCTTAAAGGTTAAAATATGTATTATTACCAAAGTCTTTGCCATCTCCACCTCAGGAGAGAATTGCTTCTCCTTCCCTTTTGTGGTTTAGAACACTAAGGATAATTTTTCCCTTGTAGTATGTGCTACAGTCCTGCTAGTTATGACAAATAGGCAAAGGGCAGATAAAATCCATCAGGAAAAAGGAAGAGGGGGAGATAGATTACAAGTGGGATGAGCAAGTCATACAAGGTTAAGGGATACACCAGAGCAAGGGAAATTAGGGAGGAAATTGAATTCAAAAACTGATGATAATGAGGGTTGCTAGCCTGTTTTTGAATCCTCAAAAGTTTGAGTGGTGTCCCCTTACCTGGGGCTAAGCCACATCATGGAAGGAGAATGGAGAGCTCAAGAATGTTCCAGTTTTTGGAATGATGCATTTCTGGTTAGTCTCCAGAGAAAAGGAATTAATTTTAGGTCTTTATATAAATTGTGAGTTTATGATTAGGGGTGTGAACTTCAACTTACTAGAGAATATTGTTTCCACTTCATAGCTGTGGCCGTCTTCAATTCTGGGCCTAAAGGCTGATGACCTAACTGGCATTTTTTTTCTCTCACACCCAAGACCATTTCTGATTAGAAACCATACTGTTCAGTACCTTAATTTCTTAGGAAGTATCTTTTCCTAGACAGGCATCCTTAACTTAACCATTAATCCTTATGGTTAAGGTTAATGACTCAAAGAAGTTAACATTTAATGCTCTTGGTGCTGAACTGGGATTTTCATTGTTATTAAGATTGCCTCCTCATAGCTTGATTGTTTTTAGCTATTGAGTGACTTTTCTTTTCATAACTTGATCGTTTGGAAGGCCTAAGTGGAATGGGAATGGAGAGTTCCTCAAGTGAGGAAATACTCAACCATTTCAAGGGAGAGGCAGAACTGCTGAGTCTTCTGGTTGTCCTGAGAGCCAAGGTGAGCATTCCTGGACACTTTGGTTAATTTAACTATCCAGGTGTGGCAATTCTCATCTGTAGGAACACCTTTAGTGTTCCTATAACCTAGCCTTGGGAATACTCTCAAGATAAGTGGGAGATTACTCCAAGCCAGGGTTGAAAGACTGGGAGAGTACTACATCTGCAGGCATTATAGGTGGTACTCCTCATTGTATGTAGCTGTCTCTCTGTCTCCTATCCACCCACTTCTTTTCATTTCCTATTTTTCTTTCTCCCTGCTCACTATTCAACTGGAATGATTTAGGGCTATCATAGGTATTGATTGCTTAACGCTGCTGGGTATTTAGAATTATTGCTATTTCTTAATTTTGAAGGGTAATGAGAGGCAATTCAGAAAATAAATGTCTATCCAGATCTTCAACTTACAGAGTGGGACGTGAAGTACAAGGCAAAATAACCATACTTTTTTATTGCTAGGACCTATGAAAAGATCTTTTAGTTTATGTTATATGGGGTATGAGAGATTCTTTTACTGGCCAAGGAGTTGTCATCTTTGTCTCTTGCTTCCCCCCTTTCAACCTTCACCTCTTTATCTTCTTCTAAATCCTGAGATTTTTGCTTATGCTGATGACATTTCTAAGCTCAGTTGCAGATGGTGTCTGCAGGAAGTAAAGCTTGGTGAGAAGAGGGCTCTGGTATCCAAGAGAAAACAGATAAGAGCTGTTTTGATGACCTGGTGACTAATCACAGGAGTGCCAAAACACTTTGACCACTGGGTTTCTCTTATCTCTTATCTCAAAAATTAGTAGACCAAGTCTGACAGAAAGAGGCTGATAGGGAGTTAGTCTTAGTACCCTCTAAATGGGTGGTGGTTAGTGAAGCAGTCTCAGTATGCAGCCCCTTCAGCTACAGCATAGTTCTCTGGCATAAGAGGGTATAGCCATGAAGTAAATTCATTTAGACATAAGTTCCCTAGGACCTGGAAATAGATGGATATTTGGATGTCCTGCATGATTGTAAACTAAAGATAGTGTTGATAGTTCTAAAGGAATGAAGGACATTTTATCCAAGCCAAACCATCCCTGATGGAGGCAGCATGAAGAAACTTAAAAAGGCCGCAATGTAACAGTCAGAGCTAAGTGAAGAAGAAAGCCTGGGTCTTGGTGGGTGTCTTCTCTCTACCTAAGAGGCCTGATTGGCTATTTCTAAGAGGGGATCTTCCTTCCTCCGTGGCTCAGAACTACAACAATGCCTAAGGAGGGACACCCTTGGTGAGGATCAGCTTGTAAACAGACAAACAACCCTCTGCACCAAGGCTAATACAATTTTGAATGTTTTCAGCCCTCAAGCTGAATCCAAAGACTTATAGAAAGCTTAGGGGCCTAATCCCTTTTATAAATTCAGGAACTTCTTAGTTTGACCTTGTACTAGTATTTGCAATTACTGTTAGGAGACCAAAAGTCTCATAAAATGAGGCAATACAAGAAAGAAATAGAAATAAGGATAAGAAGGGCAGAACTAGAGTAGTCAGCTGGACTACAGAAAGAGGCTTGGGGTATAATTGCTTATAAAGGAGAGATAGGGATATGGGATGAAAGGAAAAATTATGGTTGAGTTAGTAAAATGTAGGAGATAATTGCCTTAGAGGTTCATAATTTATTTTATTTTATTTTTTTGAGACAGAGTCTCACTTTGTTGCCCAGGCTAGAGTGAGTGTCATGGCGTCAGCCTAGCTCACAGCAACCTCAAACTCCTGGGCTCAAGCAATCCTCCT
>VSMD01090970.1:0-21180 GCA_008750895.1 Mirza zaza | reverse complement strand
GAAGGTGTTTGATAAAACATTTGAAGGATTTTTATGAATACCTCTAAAAAGCAAGTAACTCTGTTTTCAAAATAGAGTCTTTACTCATACGTAGTACAGTTAGAAGGGTGCAAATGGTACCCCATACAGAAATTGTTATTTACAATTATTGAGGCCCCCAAAGAAAAACTCCATCAGTCAAGGGCACATGGTTAGCAATCCTTCCTCTATTTTGATAACCCAAAATAAGTGACTGAGGCAAAATTTTCAATCAATGGAGGTTTATTAAACCAAAACTTGAGGACGCCCCCAGCAAAAGCACAAACCACAGAAGTATCTGTGATCTCTGCTTTGTGAAGATGATTTTGGGAACTCAGTATTTAAAGGCAGAGGGGGGCATGGAGAAAGGAAAATGAGGAGGGGAGTGGGCAGTGAGGCAAATGGTTACATACTTGTGAGACTTAAGTTAGGACCCAAGAAATCTACATTTTATATAAGATAAGGTGAAAGTTAGACAAGAAAAAGGGAGTAAAGGAGAAATCAATTATGTAGATGTCCCTGGGTAGGTGGAAGAATCACAGATCTTGTCTTGTCTCTGTACAGCACCTGGGAAGAAAAACCCTTAATCAAGATTATTAGTGTGGAATTGAACAGATTTTAATTTAAGGAGCTAGACGTAGCCTGAAGAACTAAAGTTGCAATTTTCACGTCCATATTTACAGGAGACAAGCAAAGAATTTCTTTATGAGTGATCTGTGGAGGCAGTCCTTGCAGATGTCTGAGGCCTTTTACTTTTTCAAGGGGATCTGCCAAATGAATAATGTTAGTAACAAGTATTGATTTGGAAGAGGGTGTTGCATGACTCAGCCTCCATGCTCGATCTTCCATTTTGCATAAGAAGTTGGGGGGATGGTCCTGGGATTTTGTTTTCCTTTATAACTGTCATCTTCAGGTCAGTGATAGGTCGTAGAGTTACTAGTTAAGGTTAAATATTTGATTCTAGTCCTTGCTTGTGGTAAGAACTGCCTGAGAGCAGTTATTTATACCTGTCTTGTTTGTCCATGACAATAGTTTGGTGGAATTCACTTACACTATGCAATAAGTACGCGACAGATGAGGAAATAAGGGCAGGAAATACATCTAGAAGTGTTGATAGGCATTTTCCTTGAGAGATGCAGAAGCTGCAGCAATCTTCTACTGTTTCAGATACACTACATGATGAGGCCAAGAAAAATGTTAATCAAACTGTGGTCAGACCTGTCTGGCAGGGGAAGGCAGGCAAACATAGAAATATATGGTGTTTGCAACAGTTGAAAAGAGTCAAAGCAGGGCATTTTTCCTTATGAAGTGGCAATGCTGAGAGATAAAGATAATCAATATCCCTTAATCCGCTGTCCCTCCAGGGGTTAAGTGGTCCCCTCTCCAGATGTGGTGACGGGTGCTCTCTTTCCACCACCACAAAATCAGGGTGCCACAAGCCAGTACCTGTAACTGCACAGTTTTTTCCAATCAATTTCCTACTTAGACCTAGAACTTTGATCTGATAGGGTCAGGTGGGAAGGGAACAAGGGAAATTTACAAAACTTGCAGAGACCCTAACCGTTCCCTACTTTTCCCACATAGACAGCTGCAAGGGACTCAAAAAATAATGCAATCAACCAGTAGTCTTTATTATGATGCTCTTGGACCACAAACAAGTCAATCCGGGTGGCTGACAAGAATTGTTTGAATTTGCTGGACCTCCTTTGGGCCATGCTGACATTGAGAGGGTATGTCAACTAGGCCAGCATGGGGTTGTTGTTAGGGGGAAAAAAGAAGCATTGTGGGAAGGAATGGTTCAAAGTAGGTTTGCATGCACCCCTCTTCCCCCTCAGCCCCTTTTGAGTGGATCATTACTCTGGAAAGAGCTGAAAGGGGCTGATTGCTTTCTTTAGACAGAACATTTAATGAAAAAACTTCCTTTCTAAGGTTTGTAGAGCAGGATAGAGGAGATGCAAAGTCAGAAATCCTTTTGAGTAGATTTTTGAGGAGATTGTTACAATGGTCATCCATACCAGATGCTTGTGTATGGTAGGGGACATGCAAATTTCATATTTTGATTAACAGCCTATTGCTGAGTGGCTTTTCGAGTAAAAGGTACAACACTGTCAGAATAAAAAGGATCCGAGAAGCCAAAAACTTATACAGATAAATTTCAAGAACCACATGTTGTTACTGGACTAGGCTAATGAGAATGAAACAGAAGTTTCGTAATGTCAAAAAAGGGCCAAAAGTAGAAGATTGTCATCAATAGCCCTGGGAGTGTATCTAGCATTTTATGTAGTCAATAGCCAGAGGGGCAGAGGCAAGGCCCCATGCAATGTAACCTCTCCACTATGAGACAAACACATTATCTTTTGGTAGGAGTCACAATAGTAACCAATACCAATTTGATGGTGAGTACATTTAACTCCAGTGAGAATGGCTTTTATCAAAAAGACCCATTTTGTTTTGAAGAACAATTTACCAGTCCTACTAACTGCTGTATCACCTGAAAATGCTTGGCCTTATAGACCTTTTGAATGATTTCATAAAGGCTCACCAAAAGCAACAGTTGTAGATGGCAACCTGGTAGGTTCAAGGTGATGTCTTAAAGGAATGCAGTGTGTGCATTGAATCGATGGCTCATACATTTTGAGGCCAGATACCGAGAAAACATTGTTGGGGTCTCAAAAAGTAAGGTAAACTATTGACCTCTTTTACCACCACTCCTGTTAACCCAGGTCCAGCATTTGTGTTTCCCCTTCCTGCAACCTTAGGGCTCTATTAGTGCGGAGGTCTTGGTTCCCACAGGGGCAACATCTATACCAGGAGGCCCAGTGACTATTCTACTGGACTTAAAGTTATGACAACTTCTTGGTCCCTTTAAGTTCTCAATCCAATGTACAAGTAGGCAAAGAAACCAGATCCCATTCAATCATTACAGACTATGATTATTATGAGGAAATAGGATTTTTGCAATATAGTAGAAGCAGAGAGTTATATGTGTGCAATTTGGTGGATTCACTGGAGCATGTTTTGGTACTCCCATGATCAGCAGTAACAATAGGCATGCAACTGGGAAAACTTGTCCTAGATCTGTATTTTGGGGAACTTAAACTAAGACATATAGGCAAAACTATAAAGTCAATGAATATTCTTTTGCTTTCCCTCATACCTTCCTTTATGTGCTTTTCATCTAACCTTTGATATCCTATCTTGCCCATTCTCCTCTCGTGAACAACCCAGCTTCTGTAGACTGTGTGTTGGCTTCCCATTGATACTTACCGATGTGCTTCATCTTCTTGCTCTTCCTTAGTAAATAACCAACATTATCTCATTTCTTTTTCTCTACCCTATTGACCTCTTCTATCCTCATTCACTGAGAAAACTTTTAGAACTAAGGTCTTTTGCGCTTCCCATATAGATGTTGAGAGACTGATTGGCTGTGAATCCCTTGAGGAGAAGACTCACGATACTAGTGTTTGCATTTCTTGTGTCCAATAACATGGTATATGTGTAATGCGTGTGAAATGAACTAACATATTGATGAGATAATAAATATTCTTCTGAATTTTTAAACAAGCAAGGGCTTTTACTGTAAGAAAATAAAGCAATATGAGCATTAACTCCCTTTGAATAAGTCCATCACAGCACCAACTGCATACTGATGGCATTCAAATATGTACCTTCCACCCATATAAGTGGTAATACATAATAAAGTTAATTTCTACAATGTCTATACTAAGAAAAGCATTTTTAATATAGTATTTGAGGTTATACATTATGTATTTCATGTAATGTTTGACTCCGTGCTTTTAGAAATGATTTCCTAATCATATCTTTGTTTCTATAGTTTTAACAATTTGAATCATTTCCTCTCCTTTTTCTCTATTTTCTTCCTTTAGCGCTGGTCAACCTGATCATTTTTGAAACTTATCAGTTACCGTATAGTACTAGACAACAGTAGTTGAAATGCCAGAAATTTATAAATTTTGATGCTGTAAACAATGTTTCTGGAGTCAGAGGAGTTGAATGAAAGTAAAATAGTTTTCAAATTTTATAAATAAATAATTTTGTTCTTGCTACTTATTCAATGCTACCAAATATTGACCCTTTTTTGTATTTATCACTTCAGTAGGAAATCATAACATTACTCATTCTCTATAATAATGATTTGTGAATATTCTACTATATTTGTGTGAATATATATTGAATTCTCTGAAAGAAAACTAAGTAATAACCTGTTCTTTGCACAAATCTTAAGAAAGACCAATTAAAGGAAGGATTAGCAGACTGGGATAAAATTTTGCATTTATTACTGATAGAGTTTAGCGTGGCAAACTTTGATCATATTTATGGGCAAATGAGACTACTGATACTAAACTCCATTTTAGAAAGACTTATCTACCCAAAACGTGGTAGTTTCACATACAATGGCATGTAGTACCAGAGAAGAACCTGTACTGAGCAGCTCACTTCTAAAATAGATCTAAGTTAAAACATTTAATTATTATTTTCAAATTTATCTATCTAAAGAATCACCACAGAGAAATGATGCATGAGATGATGTATATGTTAAATACCTTAATTTGATTATTATACAACATATGTATGTATCAAAAACTTCATATCATTTGTCATAAATACATATTAGTATTATTATATATCAATAAAAAAATCACTACATTTACTTACTTGTGGAGCAATTGGGTGTACTGAGAGAGAGCTTTTAGATAAATCTTGGAGATGCATTTAGATACATTTAGATAAACGTATATAACTCTTTTTTCATGTGTTCTAGATGAATGTTTGTGTCTTTCCAAAGTTCACATGGTGACATCTCTTATTAAGTTTGGGCTCCTATAATAAATAAAACAGACAGAATGGCTTATCAATAACTATTTATTTCTCACAGTTCTCAGGCCTAGAGAGTCAAAGATCAAGGCACCAGCATATTCTTTGTCTATTGAGGGCCCTCTTCCTGGTGCTAATATAGCCATCTTTCCATTTTACCTTCACATGGAAGAAAGAAAATGAGAGAGCTCTCTGAGGGTCTTTTTTATTAAGGCGCTAATTTCATTTGTGAGGTCTTCGCCCTCATGACCTCGTGTTCTCCTAAAGAGCCCACCTCCTAATATCATCACATTAGGAGTTAGTATTTCTACATATGAATTTGGGGATGACATAAACATTCAATCCATAGCATTTTACCCCTGGATCTTCCAAATCCATATCCTTCTCACATCCACCCATCCCAAATATATCCATCCCACTCAAACAACCCCAGGAGTCTTAATACTTTCATTATCAACTCTAAAATTTAAAGTCAAGTACCATTTAAATACCAGCTATATCAAATATGAGTTAGAGTCAAGATATGGTTTACCCTTAACTAAAATTACTCTGCAGCTGTGAATCTGTATAATCAAACCAGTTATGTGCTTTCAAAATATAATGATGGGATTAGCATAGGATAGACATTCCCATTCCAAAAGGGAATACAAGAAAATAAGAAAGGGCTGGTGAGTCCCAAGCAAGTCTAAAGCCTAAGAAGTCAAACTCTACTAAACCTTAAAGCCCAAAAATAACCTTCTTTGGCTCAATATTCTGCCCTCCAGAACAACCAGGGCTGTGCTTTTACCTCCACATCTCTTCCCACATGAGGCTCTCTCTGGATGGATTGATGAATTCTGGCTCTTACTGGATCCATACCCATAGCTCTGCTGAGTACAGCCCACACTACATCTTTCTGGGGAGCTCCATCTCTGAGTCACTGGGCATGGGTATCTTGGCCCACCTGAACCAGAGAGGAACTACCTTGGCTGCCTCCCACTCACACCTCACCAGGTATTCTGGGCCTGTGGTAGGAATTGCAGCCCTGATGATCTCTGAATCACCTTAGTGAGGTCATTCTTCCCCAACCTTGAATAATAGATGGTGTCTGGCTTCTGTTGAGCTGTAACTGATTTCCCTAGTAATCTCCTGATTAGACAGTTGCTTGGCCACAGTCTCAGTATTCTCTTCCAAACATCCTTTCTACATTTTGGGAATTTGTGTAGGCTAAGAATTTATCTAAATCTTTAATTTCTGGTTCTTTTTTGCTTAATAATTCTGGCTTCAAAACATTTATCTCTTCTAGAATTTTACTATAAGCAGTCATAAGAGCCAAGCTAATCCTCTCAACTATATATCCATTTTCATCATTCTCAAGTTCTACCTTCCACAAAAACACTAAGCCAAGAACACAAGTAAGCCAAGATTTTGCCACTTTATGATAAAGATGGCTTTCCCTTTAGTTTTCAATAGTGTGTTCCTCATTACTAACTGACACCTCATCATAATGGCCTTTGCTATTCATGTTTTCATCACCATTGTGTTTTTGATTACTTAGGTATTCTTCAAAAGACTGAAGCTTTCTCTATAGCTCTCTTCTTTATTTCTGAACTCCCATGATAATTGTCTTTAAAAAAATTATGCAGGGAAATCTAGTCCTTTTCTAGAATGCACCCCAAACTCCTCCATTCTCTACCCCTTACACAATTCTAAAACTACTTACACAGTTTGGAATATTTGTTACAGCAGTACTCCCACTCCTCAGTACTAAAATCTGTCTTAACCAGTTATGGCTGCTATAACAGAATATCAGAGACTGAGTAGCTTAAACAACATTTATTTCTCACAGTTCTAGAGACTGGTAACTCCAATATCAAGCCACCAGGAGATTCAGTGACTGCTGAGGCCCTCTTTCTGGTTTCCTGGTGATCATTTTATCACTGAACCCCTACATGGTCAAAGAAGAGTGAGAGAACCTTCTGAGATTTCTTTCAGAAATACACTCACTAATCCATTCCTTCACTCTCATGACCTAATTGTGTCCTCAAAGCCCCTCCTTCTAATACTATCACATCAAGGATTAGGATTTCAACATATTAATTCAGAGCAGTGAGGGGAGGACAAGCATTCAACCAATAACAAAATCCTAACTCTCAGTGTGATGGTATTAGGAGATAGAACATTTGGAAAATAATTAAATCATGAGGAGGGAACATATATGAATAAGTTTAATTACCTTATGAGAAGAAACACAGATGATTTCTCTTTAGGCAATGTGAGGATACAATGGGAAGACCATCTTCTGCAAGCCAGGAAGAATATTCCCAACAGATACTAGATCTGCTGATGTCCATGCTTTGACCTTGAACTTCCCACACTTTAAAACTATGAAAAATAAATGTTTGTTGTTTAAGCCATCCGGTTTATAGCATTTGGTTATAGCAGCCTAAACTAAAACATCAGGTAAATGAGTTGCAAAGAAAAGGAATTTCTCTCTTAACTTAGTGGTTAAATGTGTATACTCTAGTAGCAAACTATGTCCACAACTTTGGTTGTGCTGTGTTTCTTTTTTAACAGCTTTATTGAGATACAATTCACATACCATAAAGTGATTTACAGTGCTTTTTCTCATTTTAGAGGTTTTAAATATCATTAGATTTACTCCTAAGAGTGGTTGATTTTTTTTTTTTTTTTTTTGAGACAGAGTCTCACTCTGTTGCCCAGGCTAGAGAGAGTGCCGTGGCGTCAGCCTAGCTCACAGCAACCTGAAACTCCTGGGCTCAAGCAATCCTTCTGCCTCAGCCTCCCGAGTAGCTGGGACTACAGGCATGCGCCACCATGCCTGGCTAGATATTTTTGATTATGTAATTACTATCTCTTTTTAAACTTCATTTTTATTTTTTGCTGTTAGGTTATATAAATAAAATTCATCTGGTCTATTTGCTTTGCATACAATATAAATTTCCCAAATTAATTGTAATATTATATGAGTGGATTCTTTCACTTTTTATGCATTTATAAATATGAAGATTTTATTTCTTCCTTTCCAGTAATTATTGCATTGTATATTTTTTGCCATATTGTACTCTTTAGGATTTCCAATATAATATTGAATAAATGGGGAGATAGTGTGTATCCATTTCTCATTCAAAATCTCTTGTGGAATCATTAAAGTGTAGGTTTTGTATAGATGTCTTTTATCAAACTGAATGATTTTCCTTATGCTATATACTGTTAACATTTTTTTAGTTATTAAAAATGAGTGTTGGACTTTTGGGTCTTTGTCTGGCATGTAAGAAGCTGGAAGTTATCACTCTGTCCTGACAGTAAGTAAAAAAAAAAAAAAAAAAAAAAAAAAAGTGAACGAACTGAAAAATCAACAAATCTTCTTAGATCTATGAGTGAGGTAGGATCACAGTAAACCACTGCCTCCAGAATTACAGAGACTGGAAGGAGAATGCCAAGAATTGCAGCATGCATATAAAGTTCTGCTATGTCTTTTGGGCTTGATAGTTCTTTTTTTGTTTGTTTCCTTACTGGATATTAGTCTATTGTATTGATGCACCAAAGTGTGTTTATTCATTCACTTTTTCAAGGACACTTTGGTTTCATCCAGTTACGGGAATTACGGTAAATATGCTTAAATACTTTTGTGCAGGTTTTTGTATGCATGTAAGTTTTCAAATAAATTGAGTCAATAAATAGGAGCAAAGTTACTGGATTATTGAGTGTTGTAAAAAAACTACCAAATTGTCTTCTATAGTGGTTATAGCATTTTGCATACCCCTCCAAAATGAATGAGAGTTCCTATTACTCCACATCTTTTCTAGCATTTGGTTTTGTCAGTTTTTCGGATTTTAGCCATTCCAAAAGCCATGTAGTGGTATTTCATTGCTTTAATGTACATTTTTTTTTAATGAGAAGTGATGTTGAGCTGTCATATGTTTATTTGTCATATGTGTATTTTGGTGAGGTGTCTGTTCATATATTTTCCCTATATTTTCATTGAGTTGGTTTTCTCTTGTCAAGTTTTTAAGAAGTCTTCATATATCTTTGGATACAAGTCTTTTACCAGTTATGTGTTTTGCAAATATTTTTTTCCAACTCTTAGGATTATTTCTTCAATCTCTTAGCAGTTTATCTAGCAAAGAAAAAATATTTTAATATTAATGAAGTACAAATTATCATTTTTTTCTTTCAAAAACTATGCTTTTGATATTTTATCTGAAAAGTCACCAATAAATTCAAGGTCACCTATACTTTCCATTATTATCTTCTAGAAGTTTCATAGTACTGCATTTTACATTAAGATTTATAATTCTTTTCCAGTTAACTGCTATTAAAGATGTACAATCAATATCTAGATCATTTTTACACATGGGCATCCAGTTGCTCAAGCACTACTTGTAGAAAATACTATCCTTTCACCATTGAATTGCCTTTGTACTTGTGTTAAATAATCAGTGAAATAGATTTGTATGAATCTACTCCTGAACTCCCTATTCTTTTCCTTTAATCTCTTCATCTATTATTTTGCCAATACAATACCATTTTAATTATTGTAGCTTTATATTCATTGTTAAGTCAAATACTATCAATCCTCCAACTTTGCTCTTCTTCACTATTATTTTGGCTATTCTGATTCTTTTCTCATTTGATGAACACTTGCTGGGATTTTTATTAGCATTGCATTGAATTCTATGCATCAAGTTAGGAAGAACTAAATTCTTAACAATATTGAGAATTATTTATGAATGTAAATAAGAACTCTTCACTTCTTTAGATTGTATTTATTTCTTTCATAAATATTTTTTAGTTTTTTATATAGATCTTGTACATGTTGCATTAAATTTGTTCCTAAATACTTCATTTGTTGGTGCTAATATAAATCTTATTATATTTAATTTTAAATTTCAATTGCTCAGTGCAAGAATATAGGAAAGCAATTACATTTTTATATTAACTTTCTGTTGTACATCTTTACTATAATCTCTTGCTAATTCCGGGAATCTTTTGCTGATTATTTGGAATTTTTCATATAAATGATCATGTCGTTTGTGAAGAAACAGAGACTTATTTCTTCCTTCACAATTTGTATACCTAGTATTTACCTTTCTTGTCTTATTGCATCAGCTAGCACTTTCAGTACAATCTTGAATAGAAATGATGGGGTTAGACTTTCCTTGTTCATGATATTGTCATTAAGTATAATGGTCACTGTCGATTTTTTTTTTTGTAGATAGTATAGAATGTTCCCCTCTATACTTCATTTGGTGAGAGTTTTTATCATTAATGGGTTCTGGATTTTATCACATGCTTTTTCTGCATCTATCTATATGATCATATGATTTTTCTTTTTTTTTTTTTTTGGCTGTTGATGTATTGGATTATACTATGATATTTAAATGTTGAAGCAGCATGAGTTTCTCGAATGAATCCCACATACACATAATATTTAATTTTTATACACTGATTCAATTTTCTAATATTTTGATGAAGATTTTTGCATTTATGTTCATGAGACATGTTGATCTCTAGTTTCTTTCTAATAATTTCTTTATCTTGTTTTGGTATTGGAGTAATACTGGACTCTGAATGACTTAGGAAGTGCTCAGTGTCTATTTTCTGTACAAGATTATAGAGAATTGGTATAAATTCTTCTTTAAATATTTGGTAAAATTTAAGACTAAACTCACCTAGTTCTGGTGCTTCTTGTTTTAGAGAGCTATTAATTATTGATTCAATTTCCTTAATAAACATAGGCATATACAGATTACCTTTTTGTCTTTGTGTTAGTACTATAGATTATATCTTTCAGGCAATTTAAAAATTTAATCTAAATTGCCAAAATTTTAAACATATAGTTATTAATAATATTTCTTTATCACCCTTTTAATGTCAAAAAGATCAATAATGATGATGCTATGTCATTTTAGAGATTATTACTAATTTTTGTCTCCTCTCTTTTTTCTTGATTAGTTTGGCTTCAGATTTATCAATTTTGTTGACCTTTTCAGAGAACCATCTTTTTTTTTTTTTAATTTCAGCGTATAATGGGGGTACAAACACTGGCTACATAAATTGTCTATGCACCACCTGAGTCAAAGCTATAAGCATGCCCATCCCACAGACAGTGAGCACTGCACCCATTAGGTGTGAGTTTACCTATCCCTTCCTCCCCCCTCCTGCCTGTCCAACACCCGATGAATGTTGTTTACATATTTGCACATAAGTTTTGATTGATTAGTACCAATATAATGGTGAGTACATATGGTGCTTGTTTTTACATTCTTGTGATACTTCACTTATGAGAATGGAGTACAGATCAATCCAAGATATTAAAAGATATATTAGTCCACCATTTTTTATGGCTGAGTAGTACTCCAAGGTATACATAGGCCATATTTTATTAATCCAATCATGGATTAATGGGTACTTGGGTTATTTACGCGTCTTTGCAATTGTGAATTGTGCTGCTATAAACATTTGAGTGTAGATATCTTTTTTATAGAATGTCTTTTTTTCCTTTTGGTAGTTACCCAATAGTGGGATTGTTGTATCAAATTGTAGTCCTACTTTTACTTCTTTGAGGTATCGCCATACCACTTTCCATAGAGATTGTACTAGTTTATAGTCCTACCAGGAGTCTATGAGTGTTCCTATCTCTCCATATCCACGCCAATATTTGTTGTTCTGGGACTTTTTGATAAAAACCATTATCACTGGGGATAAGTGATACCTCATTGTCACTTTGATTTGCATTTCCCTGATGATTCTAGATGTTGAGCATTTTTTCATATGTTTGTTTGTTATTAGTCTGTCTTATATCTAAAATACCCCAAAGATTCTGCCAAAAGACTACTGGAAATGATAAATAAATTCAGAAATGTTCAAAGTAACAAAATCAATGTACACAAAACATTCATATTCACCAAGTAACAAAATCAATGTACACAAAACATTCATATTCACCTACAACACTCAAAATTGGAACCGAATCAAAGACTCAATACTTTTCATAAAGCAACAAAGAAAATAAAATACCTAGTAATATATTTAACAAAGGAGCTGAAAGACCTCTACAGGGAGAGCTATGAAACACTGAGTAAGGAAGTAGCAGAGGATATAAACAGATGGAAAACACTGCCATGCTCCTGGATCAGCAGAGTCAACATTCTTAAAATGTGTATACTACTCAATGTGATCTACAGATACAATGCAATCCCCATTAAAATACCAGTATAATTTTTCTCAGATCTAGAGAAAATAATTATACACTTCGTATGGAGCCAGAGAAGACCCCTTATAGCCAAAGCAACCGTAAGCAAACAGAACAAATTAGGAGGCATCAATTTACCAGACTTCAAGCTATATTATATGGCTAAAGTAACCAAAAATATATGATACTAGCATAGGAACAGAGACATAGACCAATAGAACAAGATGGAGAACTCAGATATAAAACATCCTCATATAGCTATCTGATCTTTGAAAAAGCAGACAAAAACATACACTGGGGAAAGCAATCCTTATTCAGTAAGTAGTGAAGGGAAAATTGCATAGCCACATGTAGAAGATTGAAACTGGATATGCACCTTTCACCAATCTCAAAAATCAATTCACGGTGGCTAACACACTTAAACCCAAAGCATAAAATCTTAAGAATTCTAGAAGAAAATGTTGGAAAAACTCTTATAAAATTTGCCTAGGCAAATAATTTATGAAGAGCCCAGAAGCAATCACAATAACAACAAAAATAAATAAATGGGACCTGATCAAAATAAAAAGCTTCTGCACACCCAAGTAAACTATCATTAGAGCAAATAGACAACCTACAGAATGGAAGAAAATATTTGCATGCTCTAGATCCAATAAAAGGCTGATAACTACAGTCTTTATAGAACTCAGGAAAATTGGCAAGAAAAAATTCAACCAACCCCATTAAAAAGTGGGCAAAAAACATGAACATAAACTGTTCAAAAGAGATCCCATTTTTTATTTCATTAATTTTATTTACTGTTTTCCTGTTTCAATTTCATTGACTTCTTCTGTAACTTTTATTATTTATTTTCTTCTCTTTGTTTTCAGTTTATATTGTTTTTGCTTCTATTGTATCCTAAGGAAGAAGCTTAGATTTTTCATTTTAGATCTTTGTATTTTTTATTATTATATGAATTCAATGTTATAAATTTTATGCTAATCACTGCTATCACTGTATCCCTCAAATTTTAATACATTGTGTTTTCATTTTCATTGATTTCAAAATATTTTTAATTTCTCTTTAGACTTCTCCTTTAACCCATGTGTTATTTAGAAGTTTATTGTTCAATTTCCATTTTTAAAAATTTTCCAGCTATCTTTCAGTTAGTGGTTTCTAGTTTAATTCAATTTTTATTTGGTTTGTGTTTGTTTGGTTGACTGGCTAAAATATGGACTGAAATGATACTCAGAGTGAATTGTGAATAGGTATCCTGCTTGGTTTTAACATAGAGGAAGGGATTCAAAAGCTTAGGGAGACTGGAATGGTAGAGTGGACTTGTTTTTAATACCTACTTATTCACACTGCCAGGGCCCAGAACACATACACATCTGTTGAGAAATAAATTGATTAAGGGAGCAAAAGAATAGACAAATAGATCAATGCAACAGAATAGAGAGCCAGGCTTAGACCTACACAAATATAGTCAACTGATCTTTGACAGAGTAGCAAAGTATAATGGAGCAAAGATAATCATTTCAACAAATTATTCTGGAACCAGCAGGCATACACAGGTAAAAAATTAATATAGATACAGACTTTACTCCTTTCACAAAAGTTAACTCAAAATGGTCAGAGATCTACAATTAAACACAATAGTATAAAACTCCTAGAAGACAGCACAGGAGAAAATCTATTTGCACTTGGGATCGGTTATGACTTGTTACATACAACACCAAAGGAACAATCCATGAAAGACTTGGATGGACTTCATTACAATTTAATATTCTGCTCTGCCAACAATATTGTCAAGAGAATGAAAACATACGCTACATACTGAAACCAAATATTTGAAAAAATACATATCTGATAAAGGACTGTATCCAACTATACAAAGAACTCTTAAAGCTCAGCAATAAGAAAACAAACAACCTGAATAAGAAATGACCAAAGAACTCAACAAAGAAGATGCATAGTTGGCAAATAAGGATATGAAAAGATGCTCCACATCATATGTCATCAGAAAAATGCAAACTAAACCAACAATGAGATACCACTACAAACCTATTAGTATGGCCAAAATCCAGAACATTAAAACATCAAAAGCTTGCAAAAATGTGGAGCAATAGGGACTTTCATTCATTTCTAGTGGGAATACAGAATGGCACAGCCACTTTGGAAGATAGTTTGATGATTAATTTTATGTTCAGTAGGTTAAGTCTACCCAGATATCTGGTAAAACATTTTTATGTCTGTCTGTGAGGGTGTTTCTGGAAGAGATTAGCATTGGAATCAGCAGACTAAGTAAAAGAGATCTGCTCTAACCAATGTGGGCAGGTACCATCCAATCAATTGAGGGCTTAAATAGAACAAAAAAGTGGAGGAAGGGTGAATTCTCTCTCTCTCTTCTTGAACTAGGACATCTATCTTCTGCCCTCAGACATCAGAGATCTTGATTCTTAGCCCTTCAGACTACAGGACTTATATTAGAAGCCCCCACCTTAGTTCTCAGACATTTAGCTGGAATTTATGCTATAGTTCCCCTGTTTCTCAAGCCTTCAGACTCAGACTCAATTATATCAATGGCTTTCCTGGTTCTCCAGGTTGAAGATAATATATCCTGGGACTTCTCTGTCTCCATTATCATGGAGCCAATTTCTATAATAAATCTCCTCATATATTTAAAAAGAAATTATCAGTTAATACCAATTTGATGGTTGAGTACGTATGTGCACATATAGTCATAGCATTCATCAGGTGTTAGTCAGGTTGGGGGGGGGAAGGAGATGGGTATACTTACACCTCATGGGTACAGTGCGCCCTGTCTGGGGGATGGACATGCTCGAACCTCTGACTAGGGTGGGGCAAGGGCAATACACATAACCTAAACATTTGTACCCCCATAATATGCTGAAATAATAGAAAAAAGAAATTATCTACTAAGCCATGAAAAGACATGGAGGAACTTTAAATCCCTATTACCAAGGGAAAGAGGACAATCTGAAAAGGCTACATAATATTGGATTCCAATTATATGACATTCTGGAAAAGGCAAAACTACAGAGACAATAAAATGTTCAGTTGTCACCAAGGTTTTCAGGGGAGGGAAAGAGGAATATGTGGGTCTCAGGGGATTTGGGGGAAAGATGAACTATTCTGTGTGGTACTGTAATGGTGCGTGCATGCCATATACATTTGTCAAAACCCATAGAATATACAACACAAAGAGTGGAATGGATTTTGATAATTATGTGTCAGTGTCGGTTCATTGATTATAACTAATATAGCACACTGGTGCAGGATGTTGAGTTAAGGGAGGCTATGTTGGATGGGGGCTAGAGTGTGTGGGTACTCTCTGAACTTTCCAGTCAACTTTGATGAGAGTCTAAAAATGCTCCAAAAATAAAGTCCTAAATTTTTAAAAAGTTCATAAAGCTGCTGTCTTGTGCCATCACAGATTGCCAAGGCAATGGACAACTTTCAACACAATGGAAAGATTCATGTTTTTGCCAAGTCCCTGGATGTCAAGGAAGCAATAAAGACAGGTTTGGGGTAAGTGCCTGATTTATGTCGTGATGGTGGAATTGTATAATTTGTAACTAGCCACCAATAACAACTTTCTTGACTTCATAATTTCCTTAAAAGTACACAAAAGATATTTCTTAAAAGCGTGCATGCACACACACACACACACACACACACAAATACACAAAGCAACCTACTTAGAATATACCATTCAACACTGAAGTATATTGTATAGTTGACAAAATCAAAGTAAAACTATTTAATTTTTAATGTTTTATACATCAGTTTCCATTAAGAGAGAGCAAAAAGTGGTATCATTATCTACGTATTTTCTTTTCTTTTTTTGCCTGTTTTATTTTTTTATTTTTTTTTATTTCAGGAAATTATAGGGGTACAAACATTTGGCTACATGTTATGACTTCTTCACATCCCAACCATGATTTGAGACATGCCCTTTACTCCCAACAATGCTCGCCATGTCCATTAGTTGTGAGTTTACCCAACCCCAACCTCCCTGCCCACGAAGAATATTACTACTGTGTGAGCACCTTAGTGTTGATCAGTCAGTCCCAGTTTGATGGAGAGTACATGTGGTTCCTATTCTTCCATTCTTGTGATACCTCACTTAGGAAGATAGGCTCAAGCTCTATCCAGGAAAATATAAGAGGTGCTAGATCACCATCATTTCTTATAAGTGGTATTCCATTGTATACATAACACCATATTTTATTAATCCACTCATAGATTGACAGGCACTTGGGTTGTTTCCACATCCTTGCTATAGTGAATTGTGCTGCCATAAACATTCGACTTTTGTAAAGTCACTCTATAATAAAGACATCTGTCTATGTATTTTCAACCAAAATGATATACGCGTTAGATCAGGAGACATTGTGGGTATATCACTGGTTTGTCCTCCTTTCGCTCTCAGTCTTCAAAAACTGACCTTAAGCCTTTTTAAGATCAACAGATCAATTTGTTTTGCAAGTAATCTCTCTTTTCTTGACATAAAGTCTCCTGGTATAAATGCATAAGATATTATGAAAAGCAATATGTTTATTTCAGAGTGCAAATTTTCAAATTCAGAGTTGTATTTTAATAGGTTCTAGCCCACAAAAGGATGAATTTTAAAAACATACTTAGGTGATGTTAAAAATAAATTTTCTTCAAGATGAATATACATTCAGACTTTATAATGCAATGGTCCTCAGCCGGGTGTGGTGACTTGTGCCTGTAGTCCCAGCTACTCAGGAGGCTAAGGCAGGAGGATCACGTGAGCCCAGGAGTTTGAGGTTGCTGTGAGGTAGGCTGACGCCTCACTCTAGCCTGGGCAACAAAGCGAACCTCTGTGTCAAAAAAAAAAAAAAAAAATGGTCCTGAATCTTTTTATTTTATTTTATTTTTTAATAAGTAACAACTTTATTTTAATTCAATGTGTTGAAATGCAAAAAATATTTTCAGCAACAAGATACAAGTAATATGTACCTCATCATTAACATCAGCTGATTAAAAATGAGCCTGAAAATTTCAATGTAAGTTTTCATACATTTGATTCTTGAAAATCAATTTCCCCCAGATTTAATTTTTAAATAATTTTTGCAGAATTTTATTTTCAAAAATGGGACTCAATTTATTTCTTCATTTTAAAAAACTGAATGCAAAATTTACTCGGTTACAATATACAATGATTAAAAACAGAAAAAGATTTAAATATAAGAATTCCTTTTCAAACATAAAGTTCGCATACTGCAAACAAGACACAGTGTGATTTCATTCCTAGTGAAGAGGAAGTCTTGCATATGGTAGGCACTCGATATTTTTCAACTGGACCTAAAATTTACATCATTCCATGAACACTTAAATAACATAGAGCTCATAATCTGTATAAAATAGGTTTGTAAAATACTCTTATGTGGAAAATATCTGGCCCAAAACTTTCTTTTGAGTCAGAAGAAGATGGTTACACTTCTTGCTTCCTAACAGTATGATAGCAGGAACTGGAAATTATACTTTCTTCAAAAATGTAACTATGTTTTTATTCCACACTAAAGGAATAAATAATTAATGATAGATTCAAGGTACCTGAATCCTTAATAGGTTATATCTTGCATGCTAAATCTATGATGAAACCAAATCCTAGCCCAGTGCCAAGTCCAAGCTCAATCACATCTTCAGAGGCATGATTGATTAGTCTTGTCTGTCTTGGCTGTGAGAGGCAACTCACCCTAAATATTTGTTGACCCTGCCTAAAGATTCCCTATGCAATCCGTTGTAGGTCATTTCAATTCAATTAAAATGAAAAAGAACACAGAAAAGTGATTTTCTTTTGTGTTATAAAATTTAGAAATCATTCTCCAAGATCTTATACTTCATCCAGAAAAGATCAAGGATACAAAGTAACTACAGGATATTCAAGAAGGGATGTGATCAAATGATAAAATAGATTGGATGATAGTAAACCAGAGGAGAGGGAAAAAGATATTTAAATGGCCTCAAAACTGGATAATCTTTATTGAAAGAGTTGTATTAGGCTAGGCCTTGAGAATGTGTTTCAAAAGGCAGAGAGAAGGAAATGATATGTATAAAGAAATAGGAAATTAATAGGTAAGCGCTGCCTACCATTTTATTTTTAGACCTTTCTGAGGCTTCCCAAGTAGAAAACATTAAGTTCAAAATAAATAATCTCTCATTCTAGAGGTTTTTTTCATTTGCTTTGCTTTTTTGTTTTCACACCTTGAAATATGTTTCCAAATGTGGTCATCATAAAGTACTTACAATTAGAACAGACACAAATAGTTCAGCAATGCAAAGAAACATATTTAGCACCTTTATCTCTATGTTCTAAATCAGGAACTACCACTCTAGCATGATCAACAAAATGAGAGACACACAGATTGAGATAGAGAGAGAGGGAGGGAGGGGGAGAATATCACAACAGCATATATTGATTGGAAGTTTAATCTTGCTGGCAAACATAAACAAAATATATACAACTAATTTTCAAAAATAGCATCTATTAATATGAATAAGTAGCCATCATAAAGTTATTTAGAACATCTTTATTTCTATTTCCTTGTGTCAATTATTTATGTGATTATTATTTTCTATAACCTTCTCTGCAACCCTTCCAAGAACTCAGCTTGTGGAGAAGTCTAATAGAGGTGCCACATTTAATACTTGACTCATGTTTTCCAAGACTACAAACGTAGTCAATTTTGAGCATATATTGTTTTCAATATGGCCACATCCTTTCGCACTCAACTGCTCTTCTGGGAAACTTAAATGATTTATTATCTTGGACTTACAGATCTCATTCAGTGTAATAATTTCATGTTACATCATCTATCAACATAAATTTCATTTCAGTCTTTTATAAATTTGTAAAATATATGCCTATTTGATAATGATAATTAAGGTCTCTTTTATTTCAAGATAGGCTGCCCTACTCTGCATTCTACTATTAACTGTTATCACAGCACCCAGTTCATTTCCTGTATAGATCTTGTCATAGATAAGAATTGATTTATTTTTTTAAATTTATCTACAATATTGCCTTCTCTACAATGTAAGAATTACTATGTATAGCCGAGACTATGTTTGTCTTGTTCAACATTCTATCAGCTGGTCCAAGCATAGTGTCTGACACTTAGACGATGCTCAATAAATACATTTGATATAAGTAAATGGATGAACCACAGGTACATCTTAAAATGCAAATAGATATCATCACATATTGAATGTCATGAAAATTGGATACGTTCTTGAAATAATCATGTGAAGAAAAATAAATGTCATGTTGGGAGAAGGTGACTATTGAAGCAAACAGAAAATGTTTAGCAGTCAAATTGAAAGAGTTCACTTAAGTTGATGAATAATGTATCCAAACATTTGAAAGGTCATTTCAATATTATTGGAGTCACAAATAGGTAAATAAGTTAACCAAGAGAAATTTTCCTTATTATTAATGAATGATTTTTAGTCTTAATGGTATTCAAGACTATTTTAGCAACCAAAGTCTAGTATTAAGACTTAAACTTACTCTGAAAGGAATAAGAGGAAAAAATTGAAGCCACAATGAAAATACTTTAGTCAACAGTAACAATTCTAGGACCACTTATACCCTTTTCTGTGGTAGCTTTATACTTTCTATTTAAATATAAATAATCTAAAAAGACTGTATTTAGAACAGAAATATTCTAGAGCTTAGGTATTGCTCCAATGTAATGGATAATTATTTTGATTATAGTATAAATCAAAAGATAAGTATGACTGATTATTCTTTATTGAGGAAAATCTAAGTAATTAGAATGTGTATTTCCTCTCCAGATCAGATGGATTAGTTTCCTTTAAGCCTTGGAGTTTCTGCAAGTTTTAACATTGTCAGATTCTAGTATTGCCACTTAGGCTCTCTGATATTGCACGGGAATTAGTTTTAAAGGACAAAGTAAGAAAGTAAATGTATAATATTAACAAAATAATTGTAGAAATATTCATATCATAACATTTGAAATGGTAAAATAATTTTTGTTATGCCACCAAATGCCGCCCCCCCAGAAAGGTATGTATAGAAATGAAATTCTATAATGAAAGAATCTTATCTTTAAGACTGTATTTAAAATAGTGACAAATGAGATGTACTAAGGAATTCAAAGACCAAATGAAAAATAAAGATATTTTATCTTGTAAATATAATGTAAAATTAATATAACTACTGCTATATGTAACAAAGCAGGAAAATTGTGATTAATTTCAGAATAATATCGGTACACAGTTCCTGTTACCTATTATATGGATTAATAAAAATGACTGAGAAGTATAAAAAGGAGTCGAATCAGCTTTCACAGGAATTGCCTGAGTACTTACTTAGTATGTTCATAACCACAAGACAGAGATTTGGGGACATAGGATGTTTTAAAAGAAAGAGATCTCTATGGTTTTCCATTGATATTGATTAAACAGTAATATATTATTTTATATTTGCACTTCTATGTCAGGAAAGACAGAGGCTTTTCCTCAATCATCAATTTTCAATTTTCCTCTCCTTTGGAGAACTGCTCTTCATGTTTTATACTTTTTAACAAATGGTCCAGAAAGGAAGGAAAAAAAATGTTAAGATATAATGGTCAGTATCTCAAATATGTGTTGTTTTGTTTTCACATTCTAAGCAAGAAGGCTTTAATTATCTTTCCATCACATATCCCCTTCTAAGTCCTTAAAGAGTTAACAGGTGATTCTGTTTCTGAAATATGCCTAACCCTACCCCCACTATTCCCACATACACACAACTAATTGATTCAATAAATATCCAAGTTCAACCAGTAAATAGACTGACCATCAATCTGTAAATTTAGTCTGGTTTGAAAAGATGAACTGAGCTTATGAGATTTCTCTTTCAGAGATAATTTTATAAAAGTGAGTCAGGAAGCTTTGTATGGTTGGATATGCATATTTATGGTTGGAATAGCACTGGCCCTACATGTATTTTTAAAAGTTATATAAGCGTATTCAACTACAAAGTCACCTGTGCCTATTTTTAATAGCATATGTGTAATCATTCTGTAATCTGTTCTATTCCAATCATTCTTCCACTGTTCCTTTGAATAAAATTGAGTAATTATTTTGCT
>VSMD01090965.1:0-13444 GCA_008750895.1 Mirza zaza | reverse complement strand
TACAAATGTGAAGAATGTGGCAAAGCCTTTACCCACTGCTCAAACCTTACTCAACATAAAAGAATTCATAATGGAGAGAAACCCTACAAATGTGAGGAATGTGGTAAAGCCTACACCCAGTGCTCATCACTTACTCAACATAAAAGAATTCATAGTGGAGAGAAACCATACAAATGTGAGGAATGTGGTAAAGCCTACACCCAGTGCTCATCACTTACTCAACATAAAAGAATTCATAGTGGTGAGAAACCATACAAATGTGAGGAATGTGGCAAAGCCTTTACCCAGTGCACAAACCTTATTCAACATAAAAGAATTCATAGTGGAGAGAAATCCTACAAATGTGAGGAATGTGGCAAAGCCTACACCCAGTGCTCATCACTTACTCAACATAAAAGAATTCATAGTGGAGAGAAACCACACAAATGTGAGGAATGTGGCAAAGCCTTTACCCAGCGTCCACACCTTACTCTGCATAAAAGAATTCATACTGGAGAGAACCCCTAGAAATGTGATCAATGTTGAAAATCCTTTTCCCAGTGTTCAATCCTTACCCTACATAAAATAATTCATAGTGGAGAGAAAAGATAGAAATGTGAAGAATGTGGCAAGACCTTTATCTGGCTGAGAGACCTCACTCTTCATAAATGAATTTATACAGGAGAGAAAGTATACAAATGTGAGGAATGTGGCCAGGGTTTTCTCCAGTGATCACACCTTAATATACATGAACAAATTTATAACAGAAGAAAATTCTACAAATGTGAAATTTGTGACAAAATCTTTAATAAATGCTCACATCTTATTCATCATCAAAGAAATCATACTAGATAAAAATGAGATAAATGTAATGACCATGGAAGTACTTCCCCAAAATATTAGCTTCAAAATGCACAACACTACTTATACTTAAAGTAAACAGTAATAATGTAGAGTATTGACAATACCTTGATTTAAAACAGAGATCTTACTGAACATGGGAGAACTTTCACTGAAAGTAATGCTCCCATACTTTCTGAAATATTGCTCAACATCACAAAATTTTTTATAGATAGAAACCTTACAAATATAATGAATGTGAACAAATGTTTATGCAAAAGGTATACCTTAGAGAACAACACAGAATTGATATTTAAAACTCCATTACAGATATAATAAATTTCAGAACACATTTATTCAAGAATCAAGTCTAAACAGATATCGGAGGACTCACAGGGCAATACACTGAGACACTAACACATTCACAAATTTTGTTAAACCAGGTTGTTGAGTAGAGAGAATAACCCCGCTAAAATAGTTAGATAATTTATTTGTATGTCAGTTTTAAAAATGAGAGATTTTTTTGAAAGTTATACTGACATGCAAAATACACTTTTTGGTCAGGTTGGGATACAAATGCAATAAAGTATAATTTTTTTTGCAAGTTTTGACAAGGAAATACTGATGTTATTCAACTTTAAAAACAGTAGATCCTATGCTTTCATTTTTAGTGTGTATGTGAATGTCTATGGATAATGATAGCTACATCACAGTTATAACAAGTCTTTATGTATTAAGTACACATATTTCATGTACTTTTCCATGGAAAATTAAAATCACTGAAATGTAAGATGTATGAAATGGAGAGGTGCTGTGTGGTAGAGTTCTAACAAACAGTTTTTCAAGTGATATATGATGTAGGTATACAGACTAATGTCCTCATTATAATCAGAAGGAAACAATGACAATATTACAAATAACTTGTTTTACTAATTGCACATTAGAATAATGAAACAGTGAATTTTTAAATATTTTTAGATTACATGTAAACTTAATTTGTTTTATTAAATCATGTTTTTATTGTGTCAACATGTTGTAGATTGAACGAACTGTTATTTTGCCACCAACATTAACCAATTCCATGTTACTCAAAGTTGGAGGTGAGGGATTCTAAAATGTATATTTGGGTTACACGGTAAAATTAAATCATTTGTGTTCCTGTTTTCAGTGGGTTCAATTTATAATTCTTTGAAGAATAATGTTCCCAAAAGTTTTATTTTGTATTATTTTTATAATTCCATTGTAACTGTAATGCTTATAATAAAGTTTGTCCACTTAATGAAAAGCTATACATTTCTGAACACTGAATGAGTACTTGTTTCATTGTATGCTACATTTTTCTTTCAACATGCAACCTGTCTGGCCAGTGAAACAGAAATAAACACATTTTTTATTTATACTGAATCAAACATACAAATACATCATGGTTCAGATGAACTCTATTTGTAGTAGATTTACAGAGTAAGTAGTTGTGTTTGTGTGAATGTGAATGTACACTTATTTTGAAAAGAAAAGAAGAAATATTGAAAAAAATGTAATTTCATAATTGTGGAGATTTTACTAGCAAATTAGAAACTCCATAGATTCTGAAAGCAATTTTTTGTGCTTTATGTTGAATTAATTTGTTAAAATTCTAAAGTTTCTAATTCAGAACCTGCCCATGCCAATCCTCTGTTCTTACATGCTTATTACTCATGATAGGCCTACTATATTATTTTATTATTTCAAAGTTCATTATGTATTGTATATATGACCTACTCTCCAATTATAAGAATGATTTTATAAAATTTAATTGTGGCTGCAGGTAAGAGATTAAAATATCCAGGGTGAAAAATGTCCCTGATTTGCATGTGGAGTGATGAGACCTGCAGAACTCACAACTCTCAGAATTTATAAGTGAGAATTCTGCGTCTTTCATTTCATAAGTATCTCCAGCGTTTTCTTTCTTTCTTTTTTTTTGCTATCTTTTTATCTTCATTCCCTTCTACAAATGTATCTATGCCATTCTTCTTTCTGCCTGCACTTGGCCTACAACATTCTCACTGTTGCATTCACTCCCAGAGTGTTCAAATAATTCTTTGAAAGTTCTGATGAGAATTGTAGAATTTTTTAATTTGGTGAAAAAATTTAGAAAGAGAGTTTGAGGTCATTTATAGGCTATATGTGCAGCATTCTGATTAATTAAGATTAGAGAGATTCAGTGTCTTAAGCTTAAAGTAAGAGCCTTAACGTATAAAGAAAGGTAAACAATTCTTAAGGCCAGAGGATTAAATCAAGAACTCAGTATTACTTGCTTGGTAAAAGGAAACTTATTAAATCCTAACATATAATGTCATAAATATGAATACAATTACAATAAGTAAAGCATTAATAAGTCTGTGATGCATATGGTAAGTACTACATAAAAATCATGGGAATTTGGCAATCTGTTATTAGAGATTTTAGGTAAATAAAGAAGTTTTAGTTAATTTTCTATGAATTAGTTATTGTACAACATATGCATCCATCAAGAATCTACTTATGAGTGTGTATTTTCAGTGTTAGACTATAATAGAATGATTTCTGTGTATTTAAAGTATTTGGAATAATCTTTCTTTTTCTGCTATTTCAATCTTAGAGAATTTATTTTACATGACTTCATCTCCGACACATCATCGTGATGGCCATACTACTGTATCAACTTATTTCTAATAAAAATAAAAAGCGGAATATTTGGAAAAATATGATTGAGGAATTAACGAGATGTAGCTAATAAGACCATTATTTTCTTGTATCACCCTATGTTACTATATTAAAGACAGAAACAGGGGTTTGCAGGGTTTTGCCCTGAAGGAATGTGTGAACTCAATGGTTCACTTATCAGAAGCTGCTATCAAAGCTGGGCTCTCATGGCTCCACTAGGGATGTTTTCCAGAAAGGCTTCCTGGTATCTCAAAATCTGTGAGCTTCCCTGTTTCCTTAATAGACAAGGCAGGGCAAGTATGACTCACAGGATGGGAGCCAGAGACAATGAGTGCCCTTTGGCCATAGAGATGCCCCTGTGTTCTCAACAATCTGTTCATAGAGATCATTTTCCTACTGTCTTCTCACTGTCTACCTTTAAGTCCACAACAACTAGATCAAAAGAATATAAGGTCACTATACCTCTTTTGTTATACCTGTGTTAATTGATGACTACCTATTTGAAGTTAGAAGGTAGCCCTTGAATGACTTTGTACCTATTTTTCACCTAGATAGAATAGAAGCCCTATGCAGAGACTTTTAACCCCAACACTCTGCCTGCATCCCATAGCAACAGTACTCCCTAATATTTAAATATGTTACCCAGAAAACTGGTAATTGATATCTGTGATTATAAAAAAATCTATGTAAATCTAACCATATTGTTAGACATTCATGGAGATATGTCTAGTCTCCTGAGTAAGCCCACTGTTATATCTCATCTTTTTATATAAAACTATAAATTATACCTTAGACTCTGTATCTTCTGTTATTCTATTTCCTATGAATTTTCTTATCCTCTTGGCGATCACTAAGGGACCAGGCTTCATGCAGAAAAGCAACTGATCTCCTCACAGCTCTGCCTCAACTCTTCCCCATCCTCTATTCAACCTGGGATGTGAATCATTCCTTTGTCCAGCCTGTCCACACTGTGTATGCCACTTTTTTTATTAGCCATTGAGTTGCTATCACAGATATCAGATTGACTGTCATGCTACCAAGGTGTGTGTTTTCAAGTAACATTTATTTTACTTAATAATGAACACAGAACACAAAAGTAATAATGTTGGTATATTGCTATAATTGCTCTATTTTAATGTTAATAGTTAATCTCTTACTGTGTATGATTTATAAATTAAATTTATAAAAGGTATGTGCATATAGAAAAAATTCAAAGTATACATCTGGTTTGGTATATAACTGGAACTTAAATCATGCACCGAGATTCTTAAAATATATCTCCCGTGAAGAAGGGGGACTCCTGTACATGTTGAATAGATTAACCAATAAGGTCATTTGAACCCAGAGGGTTATACTGTAGAAAATGTTTTTACTGTCAAATTTGATTTCTTAAACTAGATAGAAGGCTATGCAGGTTTTCCTTCCTTCCTTTCTTTCTTTTCTTCCTTCCTTCCCTTCCCTTCCTTTCTTCCTCCTTTCCTTCCCTTCCCTTCCTTTCTTCCTCCTTTCCTTTCCTTTCCTTTCCTTTCCTTTCCTTTCCTTTCCTTTCCCTCTTTCTTTCTTTCTTTCTTTCTTTCTTTCTTTCTTTCTTTCTTTCTTTCTTTCTTTCTTTCTTTCTTTCTTTCTCTCTCTCTCTCTCTCTGCCTTTCTCTCTGCCTTTCTCTCTCTCTTTCTCTCTCTCTTTCTCTCTCTCTTTCTCTCTCTCTTTCTCTCTCTCTTTCTCTCTTTCTCTCTCTCTTTCTCTCTCTTTCTTTCTCTTTCTTTCTTTCTTTCTTTCTTTCTTTCTTTCTTTCTTTCTTTCTTTCTTTCTTTCTTTCTTTCTTCTGAGAAAGAGTCTCACTTTGTTGCCCAGGCTAGAGTGAGTGGCATGGCATCAGCCTAGCTCACATTACTGGGCTAAAGCAATCCTACTTCCTCAGCCTCCTTAGTAGCTGGGACTACAGACATGCACCACCATGCCCAGCTGATTTTTTCTATATATATAAGTTGGCCAATTAATTTATTTCTATTTATATTAGAGATGGGGTCTGGCTCTTGCTCAGGCTGGTTCGAACTCCTGACCTTGAGCAATCAGCCCGCCTGGGCCTCCTGGAGTGCTAAGGTTACAGGTGTGAACCAACACGCCCTGCCCAGGCAGGTTTTCTATTTCCTGTTTTAAGTTTACTGAAGATTGACATCTTTACAGAACTTACCCATTTGACTTAAGCTGTCAAATGCATTGATCAAATTTTTAGGACTATATCTTTACAATAAATTTAAAACTTTATGATTTTTAATGAAGTTCCAACTTTATTCATTATATTGGTCATTTGTGTTTCCTTTTATCCCCTACATTAATCTAGCTAGAAGTTTATCCAGGGTGTTGATATTTTCAATAAACCAGCCTTAATTGATTGGTCTGTGTAGTCCTTGCTAGTTAAACATACTCAGACACGAGTTTCTTAACTAGATCAGCCAGCTTGTGAAGAAATCTGTGTTTCTGTTTGATGCAATGGTTTATGTAATGATGTAAGCAGAAGAATAAACTTATAGTGCAGACTTGTCAACTCATAGTCAGCAAACATTTACCCAACACAAACATCTCCATACTGTGTCAGGCATTAGAAATGCAGACATTGATCAGATACATTTGTTGATTTTAAGTAACTTAGATATAAAAATATATTTAGTAAAGTACCTATAGATTTCAGGTAGACCGTAGCACAAATAAACATACAACTGTGGGCCATAGAATCCGAAAAAAATGTAAAATATTACATGTAGCTCACTATAAATATTTGGTATATGTTCTCCAGACAGACGGTAAAAATGGGAGGGAGGAAGCCTTCCAGGTCGAAGAGCAAGAGGTAATAAGAGAGAAATTATGGAATAGCTTGCTGGACTCTGAAAACTGCAGAAATGTCTACAGAACTCATATGTTCAACACTATGTTTTTCAGTCCTAGACACATTGTAGAACACATTGCTTCATGAATGAATGAATGAATGAAATATATAGTGGAGAAAATCACAGGCCTTGAAGTCGGTGTTTAGGTACTTACTAAAACCAGGGGTGTCTTTATTCTCCCTACTGGAGGTACTTTTGTT
The DNA here is from genome assembly GCA_008750895.1 of Mirza zaza. Classification (NCBI taxonomy): domain Eukaryota; kingdom Metazoa; phylum Chordata; class Mammalia; order Primates; family Cheirogaleidae; genus Mirza; species Mirza zaza. Next base: position 6,857 of record VSMD01090965.1, on the reverse strand, counting down.
TGTCTTTTTAAAAAATAAACTATATTATACAAAGTATCTAGAAGAATCAAATTCATAGAAACAAAAAGTAAAATGGTGGTGCCAGGGACTGGAAGAATGGAGAAATGGAGCTATGTTTAATGGGTGTAAAAAAGTTCTGGAAATTTCTCTCACATACTGTGAATATACTTAACACTACTATACTGCAACCTAACAATGTATAAGATGGAAAATATTATATTGGGTGTATTTTACCACAATTTAAAATTTTAAATTACCTATATACTCACCAAGTGATTTAGAAAAGGACAGGGTTATTCTGTCTATATTATCACATTACTGATATTGGCCACATTGGACAAAATGTTTTCTTAGTTATGAAACCCCCATTTTTGTTTTCATTTTTGCTTTTTCTCAATAGTCCTAGAGGGTTTTGATTCTATGTATGTGCTTAAAAGTGGGAGAGGTTTTAGACCTCTTCCAAATCTTTTTTAAAAAACAGATATCCAAGCTGAGGTCCAATAATATGTCCATTAGCTTGTGGGTTTGGCCTACACAGCAAGGCACTTCCTGGCAGTATTCATGAGCAGTTATGTTAACAAGGAAGGTCCTCAGAAGCCAGGGCCTGTGAGTGGAGCAAGAATAGGATGGGGCAGGAAATAAGATCCTGAGAGGTGAGAACATGGTGGAAGGGATGCAGACAGGAAAATGGGCAACCTGAGTGAGATCTACCCCAGCAGAGGAGTAACACAGGAATGCTTTTGTCTCAGACAGCAGAAGACCCTGGACCAGACCAACTGCCAGAGAGCACTGAGAGCGTCCTGGACAGGATCAAACAGTGGCAAGGCCACCATGGCACACCAGAGGGAGAAGGTGATCTAAGATGATATTCATCAAAAGTAAATTGATCACACGTCAGGTGGCTCAGAGGGTGGTGGAGGGGATGGGTACACACAGACCTAATGGTTGCAGTGCTCACCATCTGGGGCATGGACACACTTGAAGATCTGACTCAAGTGAGGCAAAGGCCATATACATAACCTAAACATTTTTACCCCTGTAGTATGCTGAAATAAAAATAAAAAATAAAAAAAAAAGAACTAAACCTTATGGAAAAAGTACCACAAATACTACTAACCCAGAAAGTCTATACTCAACATTACAGAAATCCCCTCCAAAAGTGAGAGATGTGGTGATTGGGACAATGGGCTAGAGTGGGGAGGGCACCCCATGAAGGAGCAGTCAGGGGCTGAGGGAAGCGGGTTGCAGGTGCCAGTGAAAGAGAAGATGCCTTTTTGTACACCCCAACCTCCTTCATAGACTTCAAAGATAATAAATTTGGAGGGGGCCTCATTCCACATTACATTACACCTATTAGCTATATGAAAATTCATCCGCAATGTGATTCCATAATATTTTGTAGGAAAAAAAAAGCAGAATGGCTTTTGATAACATTTCTTTGCAAATAATTATATTTTGCAAGGTTTTTATGTTTTGTTTTTGTTTGTATTTTGGTTTGTTTTTAACAAGCTAGAGGTTTTACATCAGGCTTCTGATATAGTTTTAGACCTTTGAAAATTCACAGGTAGTAGCTTCTAGGCCTTTGTTGCTCCCCTGATAAAAAGAACCTTACCCTCCACTCTTCACTGTGCACTCTCCTTGGGCAGTTTTATCTAGTCCTGTCACATCAGATCCCCCTGAATGCTACAACTGCTCAAATGAGCTTCAGATCCACATGCCAAAGCACTGCCCAGAGGTGGTTGCCTTCACTGGGTAACCCATACTCACACTTAGCAGGTGGAAGGCTAGGCTCACTGTGTTCCTTCTTTCACAGCCCCCTGTGGTACTTCAGAACAGCTTGTCTCAGCAGAAGACACCACAATCATTCATCCTCTGAATTTGTAAGCCCAAGAGTCATTATCAAGGCCTATCCTTCACTCCATATTCTTAACCACTTAGGTATTGTGCTTACCAACCATGAAACCTTGCCCACAGCAGGCACTCACAGTCTGCATGATAGTTTGTGCTGTACATTGATGATGAATCCATTTTGCTCTTGTGTGATGAGGAAAGCTTTAAAGCAACGAAAGCTTGTTTTACTTTACAGGCAGCTTTAGGAAAATAACCATAATAACTCCTACTAAGGATTTGTTGAAAGGTCACAGATTCGTACTAACTTATTAGTTGAGCATACACAGGGCAACTGGAGACATAAAAGCTGGAAAAGAAAGCTTTTGGCTATGGACTAAAGTCGATGCTCAGCTGTGCACCCTTATATCACAGCTGTCGGCTAAAGTCAAAGCTCAGCTGTGCGTGTTTATCTGTGGCTGTCGACTATACTCAATGCTCGTATGGAAGGGATAAGTAGGCTTAAATACCATTGATTCCGTAATATTTCTCTGACCTGACTCATATGTTCCTACCTCAGTAAAAAACACCATAGTTCACTTCATCTCACCTCTAACATTACCTTAATCTACCTCTCTCCTTCCTCAATGCCAAAGCCTCAGCAGAGCCCTAGTCACTGCCACCTTTATTGCTCTGATGGGTTCCCAACTATGCTTTTCCCTTGATAGTTGGCTCCTCCAACCCATCCCCTACACCTCTACTAGGTAGATGGATGCTAAAAGGCAAGTTTTATCACATCAATCACTCCATAAAATTCTACAGAGGCCTCCACAGTCTCTGAGCTATCATAATCAGTATATAAATCTCTTTTGGATTGGACTCTAATTCCTGATAGTTTCCTTCAATATTCTCCTTCATCATTCCGACTGTGTTATTTTCATAGATGTTTAAGTATCTACTATGCACCAGCCAGTGCTGAAGGATCCTACAGATGTACCATGCTCTCTCACCATTTACAAATAAATGGAATTCTTAATTACACCTTGACATTTTTCTACTACTCTACCTATACAAACATTATTTTTTTCTTCCTGAACTCCTTCTCCAACTCCTCCTGTGCCTAATTAATTACAGTCCATAGAAGCCTGACTACAGAGATAAAATGTAATGTGTTTTCTTTATTTATAACTTACCTGGTTTTCTTTAGGAGCACCCAGTCACAAATTTCAGGAATAAAATTCAGTCCAATTTCCACTTTACAAATGAGAAATCTGAGAGTCAGTAAGCATAAAGAACTTGTTCAAAGTTATACAGCAATTAGAGGAGCTGGATTTGCCCCAAAGTTGTACTTATAAGTATGCTATACAGATTCTTAGCAAATGGATTGGTTATGGAAGTTTTTGCACTGCTTACAGGAGCTCTCTGCCATGAAGAAGTTTTGCTATATGCTGAGTGGCAAAAATTTGGTCCATTCAACCAATTTTATTAATCCCTTCTGGCAATTTTAAGACTTTATAAAGAAGTACAATCTCTCACTTAATGTCCCTTAGGCAAATGATACATTGAGTTAAAGTGAGAGAATACCAGAACTTATATTGATGTTTACTTTTATCCTTAAATGTAGTGATGATGCTTTGCTAATATACTGATACTAGTAAATAAAGACTCTCTATATGCATGAATTTTAGGGGTGTATGCTCCAAAGGTGTTTACTGGTAGGAGTTTGAGATAAACAGTATAGGGACCCTTGTTCTCTACTGACCTCTGCTCATTTCCTTCTACTCTCAATGAAGCTCAATCCACTTGAGCCACAACTCACCAAGCTCACACTCAGGTTCTTCCCACATATCCTCACACAGTGCACTCACTAACTTCATCCAGGCATCTGCTCAAATGGATCTCCCTAGGGGAACAACACCCACAACCCATGTCACCATCAATTCTCTGTCCACTTATCCTGCTTTAGTCCTCCCCATCATAGTTACATTTCCCTGACAGTATGTATTTGTGTCAATCACCACAAACAGAATGAAAGCTCAGGGAGGCAGGGAGACTTCTCTGTTTAGTTTCCACCATTTTCTCCAGTGCAGTAGGAATTATGATCTGAATGGATGAATGTAGGTTTTGCACTTCTGTTACCATGTACACTCCTGAATGTAGGTCATTCTTTGGCTAAGCTTGTTTGGCTGCCTTGTGGGTTTGTCTTATGTATAGGCAAGTACAGTCTCTTCCCATGCCTGGTTTCTACTTGTTAGCCAACAGAACATTCTTCAATACTGAAAATGTTCTGTATCCATGCTGTAGTATAAGCTATAGCCTTTAACCACATGTCGGTATTTAGCTCTTGGAAAGTGTCTAGTGTAACCAAAACACTGAATTTTTTCTGCTATTCAGTTCTTCAGAGTGTTTGCAATAATTGTGAGAGGATTTCAATTCCTAGAACATTAATTAAGTAAAGAATATTTCAAAAGTACATGTTCAAATGCAACAGTGATTATGCTCTCTCTTCCAATGTGGCAAGTGTCATATTCTACAACTATTTTATGAATCCTTAGTAAATCCTGGTGAAATGCAAATGTAATTATTTACTGAAACTAAAAGAAGAAGGGCAGGGCAAAAATGAATTTGAAGTGCTGGAAAGTGCTTTGTGATTTAATTTGGTGTAATTATGTACAGATTGTGAACACAATGCTCTTTCAAACTGTCTTCAAAGTTAACAAATAAGGAAAAAGGATGGCAGAACAACCAGACATCAAGGGTGATGTCATCATTTAGGCCTGTTTCACACCCCCCAGGATCCCTGGGTTCTTTTTGTCCTCATCATGCTGGAACGCCTGGTCCTTTCTGGAAACACCACAGTCATCCCCCTCATTTGGCCCTACCCACCTCTCCACTGCCCTATATATTTTCTTCTCAGCAAGCCATCCCTCATGTAACAATTCCATATGTTCATGTTTGTTCCTCAAATGGCTGTCAGCAGTCTCTCTAGTGATCATCACATCTCTGTCACCGAATGTGGCATTCATATCTTCCTCCTAATCACCCCGTTGGCAGGAGAGTGTCAGAATTTGGCCTTCCTGGCTTAAGACTGCTACGTGGCTGTCTGGCACCCATTGTGCTACCCCAACCACGTTCCCCTGGTTCTCTGTGTTCTCCTGGTGCTTCCATCTTGGCTGAGGACAGTGTTCAATGCCTTGATCCATGTGCTCTGCCCTCTGACTTTCCATAACTTCATTTGCAGGGAAGGTCATCATTTTGTTTCTGAGATCCCAGCTGTATTTGAACTAGTCTCTGCTGACACTTCCCTCTATATAAGGGTCTTTTTATCCATGGTGTTATTTATCTCTTGCCTCCTATCTTAGCTATTATGGCCTTCTACGTATTTATACTGTCCACTTCACTGCTGACAGTCTCAATTCTGGGGCACAAGGAAACCCTGGCTATTTACTTCTCTCACATGCTCCTGGAGTCTCTATTCTCTGTGGCTGCCATTACCAAGTCCCCTCTACAGAAGTCTCATTCCCCTGAGCAGGAGAAGTGGTCTCTGTCGTCTACACCATCCTAATGCCAATGCTCAACCCTATCATCTACAATCTGACAAACAGGGATATCTTTGGAGACCCCAGGAGAGTTCTCAGAAAATAGGGAATCTGACATATTTAAATTTCCACTGAAAATATAAATCAAAAACAATGAAACATATACATTGAAATGGTGGGATTTACCATATGTAGAGAGACATATTCATATGCATTTAACTATAAAGCCAGATATTTTGCAGAACAGACAATCGACAAAAAGAAATGGTCCTGTCTTGAAAGTTGATATGTAAATTGGTCATTTTCTTCCTTCTATTCATTTCTGTATTTGTACTCCAATATAATATATTTGGAATGTGGCTTATTCGTGTACTATATCAAATAACCATTTCTTATTCCTTACAATCATCTTATTTGGTCAGTTATTAATTTTGGTATATTTTTGTTTTTAATTGACAAATAATTTATATGTACATGTCAGACACAGTGTGATGATTTTATCTAGGCATACTTTGGGAAAGGTATGATAAATCTAATTGACATTTCTCAAAAGACAGAAATGAATGTTCAACAGATATATGTCAAAATCCTCAACCTATCTAATCATCGTGGAAATTAAAGTTAAAGCCCCAATGAGCTATTACCTCACACCTGTGAGAATGTCTATTATCAATATGATGAATGCTAAGTGCCTGTGAGGATGTGGAGAAAAGGAAAAGCTTGCATATTGTTTCTGTGAATATAAATTTAGGCAGTCAATTTTTTTTGTATTTCAATAAATTTAGGGGGTACCAGTCATGGTTTTTTCTTAGAGGAATCTATGAATTATATACTGTTAAATTCAGGACATTTTGTGTATCCTTCATTCAACAAATATAGGTTTCACCCAGTAGATAAGATTTGATCCCTCAATCCCAATCAACATCCTTCCGAGTCTTAAAATCTATTTTCTCTATACAACCATTGTAGACAATAGTATAGAGATTTCTCAACAATGAAAATTGAATTATCAAAGGATCCATCACTCCCATTTCTACATGCATATTCAATTGAAGCAAATCCAGTATGTAGAAGATATTTCTGTCCTTCCATATTCATTACAACAATATTCATTCTAGCCCAGGTATAGAAGCAGCTTAAGTGTCCACCAGCACATGAGTGGATAAAGAAAATGAGGTGCATTTACACAATGAGCCTTCAAACAGAATGAAATTCTGTCATTTGTGACAACATATTTTGAACTGGAGGACATGATGTTAAGTAAAGTAAGCCAGGCACAGAAAGACAAATACAGTATGATCTCACTTATGTGTGGAATCTAAAGAAAGCTGATTTCATAGTGGGAAGTGTGGTTACCACAGAGAGTGGGATGGGGAAAGAGAAAATCAAAGGGTAAAATGTGTCACTTTGTGTATTTTTTAAATTTCATAGACCTCTAAATAGAATAACCATGATATTCTTACATAATTACCTCTATTAAAATGTAGTAAT
>VSMD01090963.1:0-21062 GCA_008750895.1 Mirza zaza | reverse complement strand
TATTAATAAAGAAGCACATAAGGCCGGGCGCGGTGGCTCAAGCCTGTAAACCTAGCTCTCTGGGAGGCCGAGGTGGGCGGATCATTTGAGCTCAGGAGTTCGAGACCAGCCTGAGCAAGAGTGAGACCCCATCTCTACTATAAATAGAAATAAATTAATTGGCCAACTAATATATATAGAAAAAATTAGCCGGGCATGGTGGCACATGCCTGTAGTCCCAGCTACTTGGGAGGCTGAGGCAGCAGGATTGCTTGAGCCCAGGAGTTTGAGGTTGCTGTGAGCTAGGCTGACGCCACGGCACTCACTCTAGCCTGGGCAATAAAGTGAGACTCTGTCTCAAAAAAAAAAAAAAAAAAAGAAGCACATATATTACTATATCAGAAATTTATTTTAGTATTTTGATAATTGTATTTCAATATACTTAGTTTTCTTTGTAGTTCTATATATTTTATTTTATACCTGAAAAAACCTTATTCTGAGGAGGGGCCTAGAGGCTTCAATCAGATTGCCAAAGAGTCTAAGGCACCAAAACAGGAAGCAGGTCTGGTCCACCTCCAGTACTTGCCCCCTCTCTTCTTCATATAAGATTGTCATACCCTCACTCTCACTCCAAACTCACATCTGTTTGCCACTGTAGATGAGCCGCTGTTGTTGTGGGGGGATTCCTTCTTTCTCCTCCACACGCTCCTTGATTCGCTCCACCTTTAGAGACAAGTAGTCAGGGGCTGCTCAGGGTTAGGACCATGGAAATGGAAAGAACAAGGGCTATGTAGATAGCAGGAGAGCGAAAGGACCAAGTTCATAAGAATACTCAAATGTAAATGGCAAGGAGAAGGGCATGAAGAATTGTTGGGCATACATCACCTTGTCTGTGGGTTCAATGTCAATCTCAATCTCCTTTCCAGTCAGCGTCTGAAATAGGCAGGGGTTTCATGAGTCCTACAGCCCAACATACAATTTGTCTTCTAGATAAAACATCCTGTCCTCATCTCTGAAGATCTACTGCCTTCTGAGAGATGCACATTCTCCACAACACTGCTTTGGAGAATCAGAAGGCTTTGATCATATCTATATCCATCAAACATTTTTAGGCTGTGGACAACTTTGGTAGGGCAAGATTCTTTGCATACCATCTGACACTCTTAATTCAGTAAGTCATCTTTCTCTGTCTCTTCTCATCCCCCCCCACCAAATCACGAGAATATTGGCAATAATTTGGATGATACAGCAATGAGAGGTGTCCTAAGGAAAGTATTCCTTCCAGTCAGAAGGACCTTGTTCTATTATAAATACCAATGCCAGTAATCAACATTTAGATAATTCAAAGAATTCTCAACTATACCTTTTCTCTCTACTTTCTCCCTCACTTCCTTCCTTCTCTCTCTCTTTTTGACAGTTTTACTCTGTCACCCCAGGTAGAATGCAGTGGTGTCATCATAGCTTACTGCAAACTCAAACTCCTGGGCTCAAGCATTCCTCCTGCCTCAGCCTCTCAAATAGCTGGGACTACAGACGCATGCCACCACGCCTGGCTAATTTTTCCTGTTTTTGGTAGAGATGTGGTCTTGCTCTTGCTGGTCTCAAACTCCTGACCTCAAGTTCCTCTTGGCTCAGCCTCCCAGAGTGCTAGGATTATAGGCATGAGCCACTGCACCCAGGCTTCAAGGCCCCTTTAATATAAGATTTCCTGTTATATGATGCCTAGACTTGTTTCCAGTGTACTTTATTAATACTTTCATTAACACTAATTATAGCTAGCTGTTTAAGTGTTAAACTCTCCAACTTCCTTTAAGGACACAGACTATTCAATTCATCTTCCTAATCCAAACACAAAGCACAGTGTTTGATATAGAAGTAGTGAATATATATTTGTAGAAGGGCTAAATGCATCAATGATCATGTTATAACCACAGCCAACATTTACTCAGTACTTTCTAAGAATCAGAAACTATGCTGAGTAACTTACATATATTACCACATTTAATTCTCCCAAGTATTTATGAAATATGTACTATTTTTATTTCCATTTTACAGATGATGAAAATAGGACTTGGACAGGTTAAAAAGCATGCCTATGCAATCAAGAGTACATGGTGGATTTAAAAACAGGTTCTCCATCCCCAAAGCCCATGCTTTTTAGTTCTGTCCTCTGCCCTGCCTAACTGAGTCTGAATAGTATAGTATGGGATACAGGGTCTTAACATGTTGCCCAGGCTGGAGTGCTGTGATATGATCACAGATCACTGTAACCTTGAACTCCTGGGCTCCAGGGATCCTCCTACCTTGGCTTCCTGAATAGCTAGGACTACAGGTGCTGCCACCATACCCAGCTAGTTAAAAAAAATTTTTTTTAGAGACGGGGGTTTCACTATGTCACCCAGGCTGGTCTCAAACTCCTGGCCCCAGTACTCCCACATCAGCCTCCCAAAGTGCTAGGATTATAGGCATGAGCCACTGTACCCAGCAGTATATGCCCTTACCTGACAAAATGAAAAATGTGCAATTCTGTGTTTTCCACAAATGATTACACTATATTGATCTTAATACTTTAAATGGAAAGGCTTTTCAACCAGGCAATTCTATTTCTAGATAACTACCTTGGATGAAAAACTTGGCCATGTATCAAAAGAGGTACGTGTGAGGTTGACTGCAGCACTATTTGTAAAAGAAAAACACTGGAGAAATAGCTTAATAATGCCCATTAATAAGAAAATTATTAAACTATGGTACATCCATAGATGGCTACATTATGCAATAGTTTATACACTGACAAGGAAAGATCTAAAGAATGTATAATTATATATCATTTTTATATGCAGATGTATGTACATACATAGAAGAAAGGATTAAAAGTATACATATCTCTTATAATAATGATTATCTTTGAGCAGGGGACTAGGGCTAAGGGTATCTCAAGAGCAATTCTCCTTTTATCTGTACTGTTTAAATTTTTTATAAAAATATATCCCTTTGTCATGAATATTAATAAATATTTCAACCTATTAACAAAAATTATTAAATAGTAAAAAAGACTCTTTTTTTTGTTTGTTTTAGACAGAGTCACCTAGGCTAGAGTGCCATGGTGTCAGCCTAGCTCACAGCAATCTCAAACTCCTGGGCTCAAGCAATCCTCTTGCCTCAGATACCTGCCTGGCTAACTTTTTCTATTTTTAGTACAGACAGGGTCTCTCTCCTGCTCAGACTGGTCTTAAACTCCTGACCTCAAGCAATGCTCCCATCTTGGCCTCCCAGAGTATTAGGATTACAGGCCTGGGCCACCACGCCTGGCCTAAGAGAAGGTCTTGAGCTGTTCTCCCAAGAGTAAAGTGCCTGGACATTTAAAAAAATTATTGGCTTGTAAAATCTAAAACTCCAGGACTGGTCCTATATTACTGAAATTGACTGTAGAGGCTCATGAATTTATCCAGAGAGCAATCTGGCAATACAGTGTCCTAGTAACAACACTTCTAGGAAAATAATCATGACTATGTCCAAAAATATACCTATAACAATGGTCATCACAGCCTTTTGATACTGAAAAATTAGAAATACAATCTAAATATCAAACAATTGAGGATTAAATAAATTATGGTACAATCATAGAAGAAAAAAATTACAAAGTCCTCAAGTAATGTTTAGAAAAACTAATGATTTGGGATATATTAACAACATATTGATAAAAGAAACCAAGTTACAGTATACTGAGTATAATTCCAATTTTGTAAAAACATATATATGAATTTATATGCTCTCAAAAAAAAGCTTGGAAGGATATACACAGTATATCAGTGCTTTTATCCTGAGTTATGGGATTATGGGTGATTTTAATTATATTAGCTATGCTCTTCTGTATTTTATATGCTTTATACTATGAATATGGATATGTTGTAATGAGAAAAAAAATATTTGAAAAATGACATTCTTGATAAGGGTATAAGGAAACAATTCTATAAAGAAGCACTGTTAAATAGGCCGGGCGCCGGTGGCTCACGCCTGTAATCCTAGCACTCTGGGAGGCCGAGGTGGGAGGATTGCTCAAGGTCAGGAGTTCGAAACCAGCCTGAACAAGGGTGAGACACCATTTCTACTATAAATAGAAAGAAATTAATTGGCCAACTAATATATATAGAAAAAATTAGCCGGGCATGGTGGCGCATGCCTGTAGTCCCAGCTACTCGGGAGGCTGAGGCAGGAGGATTGCTTGAGCCCAGGAGTTTGAGGTTGCTGTGAGCTAGGCTGACGCCATGGCACTCACTCTAGCCTGGGCAATAAAGTGAGACTCTGTCTCAAAAAAAAAAAAAAAGCAGCACTGTTAAATAGAAATGTAATACAAGCCACATATACAACTTTAAATTTGCTAGTACCCACATCTAAAAAGTTTTTTAAAAATGTAAAATTTTAATAGTTTCAAGCCCAATACATCCAAAATATTATCATTTAACATGATATCAATATAAAATTATTAATATATTCTATGTTCTTTTTTACCCCAGCCAAACCTTCAAAATCCTGTATTTTATACATCTAAATTCAGATGGTAAATTTTCATCTGAAGTACCCAATCTGTATTTAAATTTCATAATTTACAGCTGAAAAAGTAGACTTATATGCCACCCAACTTGTTCCAATCACACTTAAAAGTTTTCCAATGAATAAATCAAATAACAGCTTTTAAATTTAAAGTCAAATGCAAAAAAATTTCAATTCCTTAGTCTCACTAGCCACATTTTAAGTGCTCAATAGCCACATGTGGCTAATGGCTACCAATATGGACATGGCTCAAGCATTCCAGCTAATATATGAAACAACAATAAAATTAGAGTATTCCCATTTTGTTGCCCCCAGCAAAGTAACAGAGCTAGGAAATAGCATCAGAAAGCAAAACAATCTGACAGAAATACATGCTATAACACCATCTATGAATTCTTCCCACACATGAACAAAGACTAATCAAGCCTCTAGATTTAATTTGACAAGAAATACAGAGGAAAGAGGACTATATTAAAAGACAACATGGAGATGTAATCGGCAAGATTCAAACTGTAGGAAACTCACTGGAACAAAAAACCTAGTTTATTCAACAAGAAAAAATGGGAAAAAGGAGAGTCTATAGATTTAAAGAGACTTAAAATGCATATCAACCTTGCCAGACATGGTGGCTTGTGCCTGCCTATAATCTAGCTACTCTGGTGGTTGAGGCAGGAGGATCACTAGAGGCAAAGGGTGTGAGATCAACCTGGGCAAAATAGCAAGACCTCAAAAAACAAAAAAAAATTAGCCAAGAGCAATGACACACCTGAAGTTCCAGCTACTCAGGAGGCTGAAGCAGGAGCAGCACTTAAGCCCAGGAGTTTAAGACTACAGTGAGCTATGATTGCGCCCCACTGCATTCCAGCCTAGGAGGCAGAGTGAGACACTGTCTCTAAGGCAAAAAAAAAAGAAACTGGAAATAATCCAAACATCCATCAACATAAGAATGGATAAACAAATTGTGATATAGTCATCCAATGGAATAATATTGAGCAATAAGAAGGAACAAACTACAGATACATACAAACAGACATTATGCTGAGTGAAAGAAAGCCAGGTATAACAATTATATACCGTATAATTCTATTTACATAAGTTTCTAAAACAAGCAAAAGTAACCTAAAACTTTTGAAGGGGTAGGGATAAAAATGTTTAGATCTTGGCCTGGCGCAGTGGCTCACGCATGTAATCCTAGCACTGTGAGGTTGAGGTGGGCGGATGGCTCAAGATCAGGAGTTCGAAACCAGCCTGAACAACAGTGAGACCCCATCTCTACTAAAAATAGAAAGAAATTAATTGGCCAACTAAAAAATACGTAGAAATAATTAGCCAGGCATGGTGGCACAAGCCTGTAGTCCCAGCTACTCAGGAGGCTGAGGCAGAAGGATCACTTGAGCCCAAGAGTTTGAGGTTGCTGTGAGTTAGGCTGATGCCATGGCACTCTAGCCCGGGCAGCAGAATGAGACTCTGTCTCATAAAAAAGAGAAATGTTTAGATCTTGTAGTTGCATAAGTGTATATAATTATTAAAAACTCACTGAACCTGGCTGGGTGCGGAGGCTCGCGCCTGTAATCCTAGCACTCTGGGAGGCCAAGGCGGGAGGACTGCTTAAGCTCAGGAGTTCAAGACCAGCCTGAGCAAAAGCAAGACCCTATCTCTACTAAAAATGGAAAAATTAGCCAGGCATCGTGGTATGTAGTCTCAGCTACTAGGAAGGCTGAGGCAGGAGAATTGTTTGAGCTCAGGATTTTGAGGTTATTGTAAGCTAGACTGATGCCATGGGATTCTACTCAGGGCAACGGAGTGAGACTTTGTCTCAAAAAAAAAAAAAAAAAAAAAAAAAAAAACCTCCCTGAACTGAACCCTTAAGAACTGTGCATTTTACGGTATGTTAAAAAAAACGTGTTCTGAATATGGGGGCTCATGCCTGTAATCCTAGCATTTTGGGAGGCCAAGGTGGGAGGACTGCTTGAGGCCAGGAGTTCAAGACCAGCCTGGGTAACATAACAAGACCCCATCTCTACAAAAAATAGAAAAATTAGCCGGGGATAGTGGCATGTGCCTATAGTTCTAGTTACTCGGGAGGCAAAGGCAGGAAGATTGCTTGAGCTCACAAGTTTGAGGCTGCAGTAAGCTATAATAATGCCACTACACTCTAGCCCAGGCAACAGAGTGAGAACTTGTCTCAAAAAAAAAAAAAAAAAAAAAAAAAATGAGGAAGGAAATGGTAAAGACAGTTGCCAAAGTAATGTGCAATGAGGAAATCAATGCAAGATCTGGAATTAGGAAGTAATCTTATGAAAAAGAACCTCAAGGAAGACCTATACATTATGATTTTGTATATGTCTTGGTTTAGATTCTACACTTTAGAGGGGGTATGGTAGTAGGAAAACATGGTTGGAGGTATCACAGAGAAATAAAGGTAAAAGTTAATGAGACCCCCCAGATCGAAGTGAGAGTAATGGAAATGGAAAGAAAAATTAAGCAGAAAGAAGTTTTAAGTGAAAAATCAGGTCCTATAAAAGAGTACTGACTGTAAGGAATTGCACTCCAATCAACTGGTAAGATTGATGGAATCAACCTATGAGATGCATATTGGGAAGATGGCTCATGATAGAAGATGATACATTTAATTTTAGAATCACAGAGATGAAGATTTAATCATAAAGGATCACAGAAAAATATGGAAGTTATCTACACAGAGACAACATTGAAAAATGAATAATTCACAAATGAACCCTAATAAAACCTATCATTTTATGTGGTATTTAATAGCTATCTCGTTGCTTATGTAGTACTACATATAGTAGTTACTACATATATTACTTAATAAATAGAGATGTAGCAAACAAAAGAGAGAAAGATGAAAGATAGAGAGACCTGTTTGAAGGCAGAATGGTAAGTTTTGCAGGAAAGAAGACTGGCAATTTTAGAGAAGCACTAAATAAAAATGGATTCAAAGAAGGGACAAAATCTGGAACCTTGCTATTCAAAGTGTATTCTCCAGACATTTAATATCAGTGTCACTCAGGAGCTTGTTAGAAATGCAGAATCTTATGCAGTATCCTAGACTCCCGGAATCAGAATCAGCATTTCAACAAGACCACTAAGAGAGTCTTCAGCACTTTGACATTTGAAAAACCTGTCTAAAACACAGTATTTTTTTTTTCAAGTTTCCACACACAGCATTGATTTCTTTTTTTCAAACAGCATTTTTTAAACTGTAAGCCTCAACTCACCCATGGGTTAGGAAAACAATTTAGAATAGAATTGAAAATTTCAGAGCATATTACATACACATAGTAAGTTTTTTGTGACTCTACAGGTCATAATGTAAAATTTTTAGTGTGGGTTGAAAATAAAAATTTCACAAAACAGTATTCTTACCCAGGAGTATATTGATATTTTCCATTTAAGAATAATGTTGCTTGCAACCCATTGAACTATTACATTGATCTCTAAGTTTGAAAACCAATGATCTTTAACATGATGTTTGGCCTCAAACCTTAGCTAGGAGGTTTGGAGGGACCGGAGAAGAGAAGGTTAAGAATGACTATTATGTATGGTAAATATTCTAAGGAGTTGATGAAATAACGATAGACTTACTTAGCTATAAAAGGACAAATCAGTGTTGGACTGCATCGATTGTCAGGATTTTTGTCTCTGTCTGAAGATATAAAAGAGGAAATAGCAGACAGGTCTAATAAGTGTTGTTGGAAATTGGTGAAGAAGAACCAAGGGTGTTAAGAGATCTAATCAAGAACTACGCCACTGGTAACTAATCTGTCTTAGCCAAGAAGCGAGGCTGGTTCGGGATGCTTGACTCAGAAAAGCAAGTGCTGACTGAACACACTCCCAGCTTTGGTCCCTGAAGGATGGCTGAGATACTACACCTTGGCAAACACCAATAAAGGCTCACAGTCTATCCCCTGGGAGACCCAAGTTCCCCCAGGCTAACGTTTTAGTGCTGTGCTTGGAGGCAGCCTATGTTAGGGGCTAGAAGAAGCAGGTAACCTGGGCGTGAAGAGCAGAGCTTATTCCAAGAATCTAAGGGGGAGCCAAACTGCTGCTAGGCCTTCTCTATGACTGCGAGGGTTCGAGTACAGTGAAACCTTGGACAAGATCGGCCTCCTTCTGGGTCGTGGCACAATCCTAGCGAGAGAGCAGGGACGGCAGAGACCCCTGGGTTGTCAGGCAGGGCCAGCCCCCCACTCTCAAAGCCCTCCAGGGTCCCCCTATTTCCCATCACCCCTCGCGCGGAGCGCAGAGGCTGTCAGCACCCTCCAGGATCGGGAAAGGCGTGGTTTTCCTTCCCGAGTTTTCCCGTAAGGCACAGCTGCCAGTCTAGTACCACTGAGTCTTGGCAAGGCTGGAGGTGCTCCCACCTTCACTTTAATTAGCATCTTCTTTCCAGTTTGGGGCTGCACACGGATAAATTGATGCTCCTGCCGCCGCGGTCGCTGCTGCCGCTCGCCAGCGCTCCGCCTGTGAGAATCACTTCTGCTTCCGGGTCACTGTCTGGCTCCACCCCCGCCTTCTTTCCACGGGGTTCCTGAAAGGATCAGGAATGCTTTCCCGTGTCGGTTCAGTGGCGTCGTAAACAAAAAGAAGGCGGCCAGTTTAGTTACAGCGGAGATGACGCCTCTGCGTGTCTCAGAGTCCTTGGCGAGCCGGGTTAGCTGAAAGCAAGGGCGGAACGAACTACTCCTCCCATCATGCCAGGGGGCGGGTACCCCTCTGTTCCACCCTGGGAGTTGTAGTCTTCCGCGCCTCGGATCCAACGGCAACCTGAGTGTGTTGAACTCTGTTACCCAGAAGGCCTGGCAGGACTGCCGTGGAAGCTGGAATTCCTGGGCTAGTCGTTCTCGCCCGCAATTAGCGGAACCTGTTGGCGTGGCCCACAAGGCTCAGCGGGGCTGCACGAGGCTAGTTGCTAAGCAAGGGGATCTTTGGTCAACTGCCACCTGGGCCAAAGCAACAGGAAGTGAGTAGCCCTATTCCGGAAGCTGGTTATGAAACTTCTCACATTCCTTTGCACCCTCAATCAGCATCTTACTCCATTGCTCTTTGCAGGGGTGGGAGAAGGAAGTGTAGTGGGGTAAGGAATGCACCCTCAGGGTCACTCATAATCCCTTCCCGGTTCTTCTTCCCAACAAACAGTACCTGGGATGAAGACACCGAGCGTAATTGCAACCACAGGACGGGTCAGGGCGACAGGCTTTAGGGGCCACACCTCGGCCTGTGCCCGACCTTCCAAAACTTAAGCAAGGAGAGATGAACCCTGCCTGCCATCAGCCTGAAGAGGGCGTCAAAGCCCAGGGGGGAGATTGGTTCTTCTGACTTTTCCTACCTTCCAGCCCTCAGATTCATCCCTACCCCGAGGTCCCCGCCATGCCTCATATCGACAACGATGTGAAACTGGACTTCAAAGATGTCCTGTTGAGGCCCAAACGCAGCACCCTTAAGTCTCGAAGTGAGGTAAGCCAGCGTCTCTACTTGCTGTTTCTTGACCCCAAGCTTCTTATGGGCCACACCGAGAAAGATGCCGGATCCTTGTCTTAATGCAATACGTTTTTTTGGATGAGTGAAATGCTCAGGTTCCTATTCACATCTGCAGGTGGATCTCACAAGATCCTTTTCATTTCGGAACTCAAAGCAGATATACACTGGGGTCCCCATCATTGCCGCCAATATGGATACTGTGGGCACCTTTGAGATGGCCAAGGTTCTCTGTAAGGTAGGACTTCTCTCACGCCTCTTCCCCATTGGTGTCCAGTTAACCCAGCTGACTGCCCAGTTGTATCCCCATCCCCATCCCCAATTAGCTCCCTGACACTTAGCAGTCAGGATCCTCTGACTTACTATCTTCTCTAGTGTTAAGTAAGGCCCCTTTATCTGATAAATTCAAAGGGCCGTCTGAATTAGTGAGCTTCAAAACAAAGTTTTGCTCCCATTTTGGGGAGCATATGAACAGACCTTTCCCTTTTGTCCTATCTAGCAGTTTATATACCTTGCCAACTTTTGCCATGACCCAGGTCATCTCCTCCCAAGTACACGTATCCCTCCAGTCATACCATTGTTCACAACACTAAGCATTCACTGTTTTTTTTTTGTTGTTGAGACAGAGTCTTGCTTTATCGCCTAGGGTAGAGCGACGTGGCATTAGCCTAGCTCACAGCAACCTTAAACTCCTGGGCTCAAGTGATCCTCCTGTCTAAGCCTACCAAAGTGCTAGGATTACAGGTGTGAACCACCACACCCAGCCCCTTTTTTTCTTTTTATAATATTCATCTTCTTTAAGTCAAGGTTGCTGGGAGTTTCTGGGATGTGCCCCAATTGGAATATGCTTTTCTTTTATACAGGTTGTTCACTTTGAAAATGGAAGATGCTGCTGTCAGTAATATTACATGCCTCTATACTTATAGCTGAGAAGGTAGATGGTTACCTGGACACTTTGAGAACATGTGTACTCTGCTGGTTAATCCATGTAACCCTGGTTGATGGATTCTGCTACTGTTTGTGGCTCCAATAACCTTGAGGACTGCATCTCCCTATTTCCATTTTTGATTGCTCTGTCTTTGTGGAATGTCTGTTGTCATTTGAGTTGGATAGTTATGTGGTTTTATTACTTTATTCCTATAGCCATTCACTAACTGCTTAGGAATCTTGCTGTTGTCCATTGTCTGCCTGCCCTAATGAGTAGAATTTAGGAATGGTGAATCTGACAGTAGAGTTAACAGACAGGCTGTAATACATGAACCTTATTGAGGACTGTCTTAATGGCTTATGTTGAGACTGGCTTTCAGTATTGCTGATGACTGCTAACAAAATCTGATTTTAGAGATAGAGCCAAGTCTTACAGTACTAATAAAAAGGTTGGATGCAAGCAAACATTTTTTTCTAGGCTTGGTATGTAATCAGATAAAGGCTCATCATACCACACTATGCTAGTATAGCTCCCAGGTCTGCTGACCTCCTAGAGTGATTTTTCTTTGTTTATCAGTGTGTTGATGGTTGAGTGTTGCTGAGAAAGAATTCAATTCCAGCTTTAGCTAGATAATGTTAATGTCTTAGTGAGTATAGTACTTCCTTGTTGCTGGCTGATATGTGACTTCCTTGGGTTTCTTGTCAGTTGCCAGATCTGTGGTGTCAGCCAACTGTTGTCTCTTGTCTGTTTGCATGTATGCACTTTTAAAGCACAAACACCAGCATTTACAGTGGCCTTTGAATGCCTTTCTCTAAGTATTGGGATATTGTTTACAGTTTGTTGAGCTAGAGAATATGAGCCTGATGAGTCATTATATCCTTGAACTTGGTTGATTGAAATAGACTGAGTGAAACAGACTTTTCAGCTTCACCCATTGCCCCAACAAGAAAATTTGTCCTTTATTCCATTAGAGAAGGAGAAAGGGTAGGGTAGCACCATATCAGCTCTGTTAACCTTAAGGCATTACCTTTTGTGGACACCTAGACCCACTGACTTACTGCTGGTAAATGAACCAGAAGATAGCAAAAATAAATTAGTTTAGTACTAGGTTACCTTAGGATGAGGGGCTAAGTCAGTGCGGAGAAATACAGTCTCCATCCAGCCCCTCGAATGTCTTCCATGTCTGCTGCTTGTCCCACTGAACTAACAGCTTGTCCTTTTCACCTTTTAAGTTAGAAGCAATGTATGTATTGGCTGGTGAAATCCAATCTGGATCACTCAGTACTTTGGTGGGAATATCTGACAAGTACTAGTTTACGATAAAAAAGCTCTACTGATATTTGTAGGGAGAATAGTGATAATGGTTGAACTCAAATCCCAGCTCAACCACTGACCTCCTCGAGTTGCTTTCCTTCCAAACTTCAGAAATTTTCTCCCTCAGAGTAGTATAAAGGTCTATTTTTAGAAAAAGAGACCCTGATGAAATTTTCTGGTTTTTTTTTTTTTTGGTAAGTGTGAAACAGTTTATTGAGGAAGAACAAGATAAGTTTACAGAGCAAAAGCAAGATAGAGGTTTACAGAGTAAGAACAAGATACAAGGAATGGACCGCCCCCAGCCATAACAAGAGGGCTGAAGTTTTCTACTTTTTGACAGTTCTTTTTCTTCTCCCCAGTTCTCCCTCTTCACTGCTGTCCATAAGCACTACAGCCTTGATCAATGGCAAGAGTTTGCTAGCCAGAATCCTGACTGTCTTGAGGTAACACTGGGCCTACCCTGCTCCCTTCTTTATCTCAGTTTTCCAAGAATGTTTTTTTTTTTTGGCTTCCTGGGGAACCACCCTCACCAGTGACCTCTATTGGCTGCTCACCAGATCATCACCATCACCACAGGCTAGTCTAACGCCTCCCATGCTAATGGCCCTGTTTCTTCCACAGCATCTTGCTGCCAGCTCAGGCACTGGCTCTTCTGACTTTGAACAGCTGGAACAGATCCTGGAAGCTATTCCCCAGGTGAACTATATATGCCTGGATGTGGCAAATGGCTACTCTGAACACTTTGTTGAATTTGTAAAGGATGTGCGGAAGCGCTTCCCTCAACACACCATCATGGTATGTTTCTGTTATTCTGTAGTAGGTCCACTTCTTTTTTTTTTTTTTTTTTGAGACAGAGTCTCACTTTGTTGCCCAGGCTAGAGTGAGTGCCAGGCTAGAGTGAGCCCAGGAGTTTGAGGTAGCTCACAGCAACCTCAAATTCCTGGGCTCAAGCAATCCTGCTGCCTCAGCCTCCCAAGTAGCTGGGACTACAGGCATGTGCCACCATGCCCGGCTAATTTTTTCTATATATATTAGTTGGCCAATTAATTTCTTTCTATTTATAGTAGAGATGGGGTCTCGCTCTTGCTCAGGCTGGTCTCGAACTCCTGAGCTCAAACGATCCGCCCACCTCGGCCTCCCAGAGAGCTAGGATTACAGGCTTCAGCCACCGCGCCCGGCCTGTAGTAGGTCCACTTCTCTCCTTCCACTCCGTTTTGTTACATCAGTTCATTTCTCCTCTGCTGCATATGCTATTCCTAGTCTATTTAATTATGTTACTGGGTGATTATCCATGGTTCTAAGCTTAAAGTGCTTGTTTATTGGTCCATGCAGTATCTCTGACCCATAATTCATTGTGTTTGTAAATTGAGTGTCCCTGACATCACTCATCAAACCACGATGTAACATTTATGCGTTGTATGTACCTGTGTTACATATACATCTACCCACTGAAATGGACATGTGCTACTATCACATAAAGGGGGTTACATGAAACAATTTTCTTTTACAAGCTTAGGGAAGTGATGACAAGGCCTCATTTTCTTCAAGCATTGAGGGATGTCCTTAAAAGCAAGTGCAGCTGGGCAGATGGGTATTTAGGCTACATTACCATGTTTTCTCCCCTTCCCTGAAACCAAAGAGGTTCTTTGACTGAACTGCTTAAGGACATGTTTGGATCTCTTGGGGAAGGGGAGGTGAATCTCTAAGCTTGGTCCAGTAGTTCCCTTTGATTTATTGAATGCTCCTTCATGGCACCTCATGTCTTTTTTTTTTTTTTTTTGAGACAGAGTCTCACTCAGTTGCCCTGAGTAGAGTGCACTGATGGCATCATAGTTCACTGCAACCTCAAAGTCCTGGGCTCAAGCCATCCTCCTACCTCAGCCTCCCAAGTAGCTGGGACTATTGGCCCATGCCACAATGCCCAGCTTGTTTTTCTATTTTTAGTAGAGATGGGGTCTTGCTCTTGCTCAGGCTGGTCTTGAACTCCTAAGCTCAAGCAATCCTCCCACCTCAGCCTTCCAAAGTGCTAGGATTATAGGTATGAGCCACCTCGCCCAATCTGTCTTCTTTTTGATCACAGCACCTTATTGCCTGAGGCAATAAAGTGGGCCCTGGAGCTTGGCTTTTTCCTAGTTCAGCAGTGATAATGGCCACTTACCCCCTTACTTCAGCTTGGTGTCAGGGGAATGGGTGGGAAGCAGGATCCTCTGAAGTGGCTACCATAGAAGCCCTCAGAGGCCCTAGTAGAGGGGACCTAGGCACATTTTCTTTGTAATAAAGTTGGAAAGTCATTGGTCCAGTTATATTCTATATGAGAGCCCACTGTCTCCTCTCTGTTTCTGACCCTAAGGATGCTCTATTTTCATTGCTCTGTCTCAGGCAGGGAATGTGGTAACAGGAGAGATGGTGGAAGAGCTAATCCTCTCTGGGGCTGACATCATCAAGGTGGGAATTGGGCCAGGTAAGTTGGTTCATTGAGGCCATTGACTAGTCTTTGGTAGCAAACACCTGTAGAGTACTTCACTCTCACTCTTGTCATGTTTGTTCCTAGGCTCTGTGTGTACCACTCGGAAGAAAACTGGAGTGGGGTATCCACAGCTCAGTGCAGTGATGGAGTGTGCTGATGCTGCTCATGGCCTTAAAGGCCACATCATTTCAGTAAGGCCCAAGGGCAGGGTAGGGTCTGAGGCTGCCAAACAGCTAGGTTTTCTGCAGGGTATGGAGGCTCTGGTAGGTATGGACCAGGACTCCTAGGTTCTTGTCAGCTTTGAGGTGGGCCATTGGGACATCACTGAGAGGGCTTGGAAAATCCATGCTGTCTTTCTGAAGTGCTCCTTACTTTGCAGGATGGAGGCTGCAGCTGTCCTGGGGATGTGGCCAAGGCTTTTGGTAAGGAGTTAGGGCATGGAAGGAGGATCCTGTAGAAAAGATGAGTCACCTCTGAGGGTCTTGAGTCAGGCTAGGAGAGGCTCAGGAAGCCATTCAGACTCTTTGATAATATGAACTAGTGACCCTGAAGCCTATGGTATCATCCAAGGCAAGCCAGCAGGGGACATCCTGAGATTCTCCAAGTGTGGCCAGAGCCATCTGACTGTCCCCAGGATTGTTGTACAATGTAGATTCCTGAGCTCCACCCCAGACCTATAAAATTAGGCTCTAAGGCATGGGGCTGCAAATCTGCATTTTGGACAGCTTCCCAGGTGATCCTTACTCACATTAAAGTTGGAGACCTTTGCTTTTGAGACACGTGAAATGAGCCTTCGTTTAGCTGGATACAGCAAAATAAAATGACCGGAAGGTGCTGAAACAGCAAAAGGAGGGAGCAAAAGCCAAGCAGGGAATCTCCAGAAGCTTCTTTAGATCTTGGGGAAATCACACCTCCTGAGGAGTAGGGGGCGGCACACAAGCAGAGCAAGCCTGTGTGGATGTGGGTCAGCTAGGGAAAAAGAAGCAGGAAGGTGGTGGATTCACTGACAGGACTGGAAATTCAGCGTGAGTTGCTTTTGAGGGTGGCCAAATGGGCTTCTTGGCCAGATTCATCTCTTTCCCCCCTCCCTGATGTTGGCAGGGGCAGGAGCTGACTTCGTGATGCTGGGTGGCATGCTGGCTGGGCACAGTGAATCAGGCGGTGAACTCATCGAGAGGGATGGCAAGAAGTACAAGCTCTTCTACGGAATGAGTTCTGAAATGGCCATGAAGAAGTATGCTGGGGGCGTGGCTGAGTACAGGTATGTGTGGAGTCTCAGGAGATGAGGGTTCTTGGAAAGCATGACTAGTGTGGAGACAGAACTCATGCCTGCTGGGATACGATGGTGCAGTTCTTGGGAGAAGAGTGGTGAACCAGGGCTCAATGCTAGGGACTGGGGAAGAGTCCTTGGGCTTAAGGAATCCAGAAGGAGAAAGTAATAAAGTGTTTCCTACTCTAAGGGCCTCAGAGGGAAAGACAGTGGAAGTTCCCTTTAAAGGGGATGTGGAACATACCATCCGAGACATCCTAGGAGGGATTCGCTCTACATGCACCTATGTGGGAGCAGCAAAGCTGAAGGAGTTGAGCCGGAGAACTACCTTTATCCGAGTCACCCAGCAGGTGAATCCAATCTTCAGTGATGAGCGCTAGACTTGAGCAGTTCTGCCTTCCCAAGGCCCCAGCACTCTACTATGGGGCCTCCCAAGTGGGCTCCTCATCCATCACAGCTACTACGGCTATGTATTACTTCTCATTTCCTATCAGCTTGCTCCTGAGGGCTCCTGCAGCAACTCTATACTTCTCTATCTGCGCACACAAAATGCCCAGGGCACTCACTGGGGAGGAAGCAAGGAAGAAGACAGTCTGTGAAAACGACATAAAATAATCAAATGGGAATCTGGGGGACCCAACATCCTGAAGATTATTAAAAGGAAAAGATGCTGATTGACATTATACATAAATGTTTTATATAGCCTTGATCTGGAAGAGGCAGGCTTTTAGAATCATGTCTTATAAACGGGAACTTTGAATATCTAAAAATCTCAGAAGTGTTTACATATTTGAAATACCTCAATAAAGAGAGATCCCACTGACTGTCGAGAAATGCTGGGGCTTTCTGCATAAGGTTGGCATCTGGGTGCTGCTCAAGGTGGGTGGGGTTAGGGTTACCACTGACCCAGTGAGGTCAAGGACAAGGAGTATTATTCCCATGAAGTATCTCCATTCTAGTTCCATCACCCCCAGATACTCTAGGCAGCATGAGAATTCACAAAGTATATTCTGGCCTTAGGACTCGTGTTATTTCAGAATAGGAAAAGAACATTTCCCTTCCAGGCTCTCAACCCTGGTTACCCTCTGGGCACAGCTGAACAGTATTTTCCAAGGGAAGAAAAACAGGCAAAGGGATTCTTCAGTTCTGGAGAGGCCAGTTCTGTTTCTGAGGAATGACTTTTGCTGACCTTATGGAAGCCTTAATTCCCCTCTCTCACATCAAGACAGTGTTCTGACAAATCCAAAGTTTAATTATCAAGTATTACAAAGTATTTCAGGCAATGTTGTCAGACAACCCAAGCCTGGGCTTCCACTTCATTCCCACTAAACTGCTTGGAGAGCTGAGGAAGCAGGAGACGGGCAGAGTGCAAAGGGCATTTTAGTCCTGTCATAGGGGTCTAGTGCTGTCTATATGGTCATGGGAAGGGCCAGGCATGGCACTGAGGCCAGAAGGGGGAAGGTATTCACAGAAGGTGGGGATCAGGGTGTCAAACTTTGTCTTCTGGTATTTTTCCGGAGTCTCCTGTAAGGAAGGGAACAGGGAGATCCCATCATCCCAAACTATTCCCAGAGCCCTCTGTATTCTGGAACATGTGGATTTCTTAGTTTTGCTCTGCCCATCCCCTTTCCTAGCTTTCTGCTCCTTCCTACTTACTTACCTTTCCGTTCCTCTGGCCATTTTCTTCCTCATCAGAGTCTAAAACCAAGTCCCCTATGGTAATGACGGAGCCGCACAGAGATGGAGAATTCACTGCAAGAAGGAAAACAGAATCAAACTATTCCTTCTAGGTGAACAGAGGTTCTTAAGATTCCCCAAGAGAAGAGGCTATCTAATCCAATCCTGACTCAGACTTCCTACCTACCTGGCTTCCTGGCCCTAGGAGGTGATAATAATAGTCTCAGGGGGTCCATGGAGCAATCCAGGGAAATCCTGAGGTGGGAGCAAGCAAAGAGGATAGGGTGAAGGGAAAGCTGGCAAAGAATGTGCTCCTAGTGGGGAGAAGAAATTGTGTTCCACTCACTCCTGCTCTGAGGCAGACAAGTCAACTGGGTTCTCCTTCAGAGCCTTTCCCCCCAGAGTCTGGCATGGATTCTTAGACTTCCCAGCAGAGGCTACTCTTGTGCACACAGTATCTGCTGGGTCAGCTGTGTGCATCCCATGTTCTCTGTTTTCAGGCTTAGATATGACCTGGGTTGGTGAGCCGAGATTCCTGAAAGGGTACAGCATGACCGTGGGGCGCTCCTTATGGCCTCCCCTAGCAGGTGCCCACTGGGACTGGACTCTTCGCTGGCCTAGAGGGGCCAGGTTGAAGTGGTGGCCAGCTAAAGGTTCTGGGTGCTTCCTTGAAGCTGGTCCCTGAGGAAGGTATGGGCCAGGCTTGGCTTTTGGCAGAGGACTGTGGAGTGCTAGTCTTGGTTGCTGAGGAGGAGCCTGTTCCATGGGCTCTGTGAGGTTCACTGAATTGGTAACAGAACACTCTGAAAAAGAAAATGAGGCTTCTTATAAAGGGAACAGACAGTAGAATAACTCAGTCTGGTTTCTTATGCCTCAGGCCCATGCAACTATTCCAGTGGGCTGCCTGAAAAGGTCTCATATTAAACACTATACCACCAAATTCCTAGTACCTGGAAGTGGCCACCCCATGTCCACACCATACTGGCTCGCAGCAAGAGAAGAGGTGATAGAAACTCCAGGCTGCATCCAAGTCAGCACATCCTGAAGCTGTGGGCAGGGAGAGACATATGAAGACAACAGTCCTTGATGCAACCACTCTACACTCTGCCCTTACATGCTTTGCCCCAACAAAACCTGCTCTGTCTGTGGTGTAGGCAGTGCTTTTTCCAGCTGACACAAATATTCAAAAAACAGCTTTTCCATGGCAGCCAGAAAGGGTTCTCCATATTCTTGTTCAAGTTCCTGCAGGGATGAAAGAAGCGGGTTAGAAGAGGATCAGAGAAAATAGGAGCCACATAGTGTTCAAACCAGTCAGTCTCACCTGTAGCTTTGAGGCCAAATCTACAGGAGCCTCTGACAACTCTTTCACCTGCTGACAAAAAGTTTCCTGTGCCTCCAAAATCTTCCTCAGATCTTGCTTTGTCTGTTGAGGATGTGGAGGACAAGTTAGGGGCTGCAGGATCCAGTAGCCAGCAGGAGAGGCAACAGGTTAGGGCTTGTTCTGGGGATTACTCACAGCTTTGGGGTCCCGTACCACAGATCCAGATTCTGGGAAGTGGTGATTCAGAGCTTTCAGGACCTGGGCCCAAGGCTGGCCCTGCAGGATCATCTCCACCACCACCTGTACGGTACTAAACTCAGAATCCCTACTTCGGGGCAAGCTGCCTTTCTCCAACCGTTCTCACCCCCAAGCTGTGGGCCTTGTCAGGTCCTCGCATCCCGCCCCTTTCTCCCGTCCCCGTTTCGACTTGCTCCGATACCTTGGCCTTTAGGCCCATGCACAGGCGTTCATGGTGCCGGTAGCGAACCAAGCCAGGGGCAGCAGCGCGCAAGGATTTCAGAAACTCCAATACTCGCGGGAAATGCTCCACGCAGCGTCTGCGCACGACTTGCCAGGTGGCTGCGGCTGCGAAACGCAGAACTGCAGGACCAGCCCCCGGGGGGGCGGCCATGGCCAGGGGGCTCCACCCCGGGGAGGTCCCTTCAAGTGCTTGACCTAGATGAGGCTCCCGGACTCCTCCTAGGGGCGGGGTTCCGGCGGCCTTCAGAAGGCTCTGACCGTTACATCTGCGCGGGATACTTCATGATCCGACTCAGTTCCCTTCCATAGGCCATCAGAACTCTGGGGGGTCTTCTGGCTCGGGCTGGAGCCTGAATGGAGAAACTGGCCGTCTTCAATGGCACCCCGGCGCTCAGCTGCGAACGCCGCGGCTGTCTTGAATCACTTCCGGCTCTGTGACTGGTTTCACTTGCCCCGGAAAAGGGCGGTAAGAGAGAACCAATGGGCGGCCAGACAGGAAAATGTGACGTCGCGCCATAAAGCCACGCCCAGGCGGAGGCTGGCCTGCGCGGGCCTGAGCCCTGGCTTCGCGGCGCTGGGGTTGGCTGGTAGCGGAGCTGTGGCCCCTTGTCTGGGTCCTGCCGGCCGATCGCAGACCCTGCAGAAAAGTCTCGTCGCTCCTCGAAGCCTCGACTTCCTAGTCTGTAAAGGGGCGATCATGCCATCGCCCCTTCCTATTGTCTTCACCCCTTATTTATTTATTTAGAGGCAGAGTCTCACTCTCACTCTGTTGCCCAGGCTAGAGTGCCGTGGCGTCAGCCTAGCTCACAGCAACCTCAAACTCCTGGGCTCGGGCGATCCTCCTGCCTCAGCCTCCCGAGTAGCTGGGACTACAGGCATGCGCCACCGCGCCTGGCTAATTTTTTCTATATATTTTTAGTTGGCCAATTAACTTCTATTTTTAGTAGAGACGGGGGCTCTCGCTCTCGCTCAGACTGGCTTCGAACTCCTGACCTTGAGCGATCCTCCCCCCTCGGCGTCCCAGAGAGCTAGAATTACAAGCGTGAGCCACCACACCCGGCCTGTCTTCACTCCTTACAGTACAAGTACTTAAATCCCAGACCCCAACCAGCGCCTGCAAAGCCCTCTCTGGGCGGCGCGTCGCTTCCAGTACGAATTCGACCGTTCCTTTTACAAAACAGGAGAGGGCGCCCGCCTTTAGAAAATAAAGTACGAAGTTAGAAAAGATACATCAAATTGTTAGCCTAGTTTTCTCTGAATAGTGGGATTGTAGGTAATTTTTGGTACTTTTCTTTGTTACATCTTTGCCATATCGTGTAGTTTTTAAATTTAAAAAAATAGTTAGGCCGGGCGCGGTGGCTCAAGCCTGTAATCCTAGCTCTCTGGGAGGCCGAGGTGGGCGGATCGTTTGAGCTCAGGAGTTCGAGACCAGCCTGAGCAAGAGCGAGACCCCATCTCTACTATAAATAGAAAGAAATTAATTGGCCAACTAATTGATATAGAAAAAATTAGCCGGGCATGGTGGCACATGCCTGTAGTCCCAGCTACTTGGGAGGCTGAGGCAGCAGGATTGCTT
>VSMD01090962.1:0-64858 GCA_008750895.1 Mirza zaza | reverse complement strand
GAGAAGTGCAGCCTAACCACGAAGGCAGAGCTCAGTAAGGAACAACGAATGGTCATTCACATCCAACTGTTGCAAGGCGCCGTGGAGCACGGTGACATCGTGCCCCTGAAGGGACGTCTCCAAAGCTGCCTGAGCAGAGAGGTTCACGGCGCTGTAATGGCCCAGGCAGCCTTCGCGGAGGAAGGGCTGAGGGAGGTTGACGGGGGTAAGAGAGGGAGGAGGTGTGAGAGCAAAGGGCTGTGGTCAGGCAAAGCTGGGAAGGCTGCTGAGGAGGGGGTTTCTGTGAAGCGGAAGCTCTGAAGAAATGAGAGTTGGGACAGCCTGGGAGACAGCAGGGACCAGAGGGACCAGCTTCACCCCTGCAGGGAGAAGAGCCTCACCCTCCTCCAGTGTGTCCCCTGCTGCTTCTGTGGGGAGAATGCTTCTGGGACTGCCTCACTCAGGAAAAGCCTTGGTGAAGCCTAACTTTGGAGGCTGAAGATGACTTGGCGTGGCGACACGTACACTATATTCAGGATAAGTTTGACTGTAGACAAAGTCAAAACTGTTGTGCTTTGCCAATCCTATTTGAGTAATCATTCCCAACAGCTGCAGACACTGACCACACTTCAGCCTCGTCCGTGTCAACCAGAGTCAATGGCAGCCAGTTAGTTGGTCAGTCAGAGTCAGTGTCAGTCGGTCAGTCAGTGTGTGTCAGTCGGTTGGTGTCAATCAGCCTGGGTCAGTCAGCCAGCATCAATGTCAGTCAGTGTTGCCAGCCAGCCAGTCCTTCAACTGGCCATTATCAATGCCAACTGGCAGTAGTGAGTGTCCGCCAGTTGGTCAGTCGGACACCATCAGTGATCTGGGTCAGTCGGTCTGTCGGTGTCAGCCAGCCAGAGTCAGTTAGTGTCAATCAACCAGCATCAGTCATTGCCAGTCAGTCAGTGCCAGCCGGCCAGCAGGTAATACACATGGCGTTTGGCTGGCTTCTGCGCACTGGGCCCATTTGCCCTGCCATCCGTTCACCCAGCCCCTTCCTTGTCTCTGGACATAGGGATAGGAGTGTCATTCCCGCATGCGGACAGAGAGCTGCTCCTGGGAACTCAGGACAAATTCACTACTGAGCAGGGTCAGCCCCTCATTTTCATTACCCAGTGGGGCTGAGCTGCTGTAATTCGAGAGCCTCCAGAGGTCTAGAGCTGCGGTTCCCAACCCCCAGGGCCGGTCTGTGGCCTGTTGCAAACCAGGCTGCACAGCAGGAGGTGAGTGGCGGGCAAGTGAGCAAAGCTTCGTCTGTATTTACAGCCGCTCCCCATCATTCACATCACTGCCTGAGCTCGGCCTGCTGTCAGATCAGCACAAACCCTACTGTAAACTGACACCCGAGGGATCTAGGTTGCACGCTCCTTATGAGACGGTCCCTGGAAAAATTGTCTTCCATGAAACCAGTCCCTGGTACCAAAAAGGTTGGGGACCACTGATCTAGAGGGCATCCATTCAGAAGCGAGTCAAAGAGAACCAGGTCACCTTTTCACTCTAAGAGCCTCTTCCTCACCCACAGGGGCTTTTGGTGGTGTTCCGCCAAAGTGCTCGCCTGGCCGCGATCTTGGCACTAGGCAAGACAGACAAGATGGCACCACAAGCTCTGCACAGCAGCCCTCACCTTCCTCCCACAGGAGGCCGTGCTGTCTGGGGGTGAGCAGACACAGGGTTTTCCCAGCCGCTCCTCTCTCAGATAGGGCCAGAGTTGAGGGTGGAGGAGGGTGGGGCCATCCTCGGTCCCAGCCCAGTCCCCAGGCTGGAACACTGTTGTGGCCATGTGTTTCCTCTGCCTGAACTGTGTCCCCCGTTCTTGGAGGACCTGCTCATCTCCCTCCCCCACAATCCCCTCCAGTCATGTGGGTTTGGGTAGGAGGGGACAATCGCAGCGTATGTCCTCATCCTAGCCGGAAGTGGGCTGAGACTCAGGCTGGATCAACTGTGGTACTTCCTTATCCCGTAGTGGTTGGCCCAGGGATGGGCACATGACTCAAGCCAGGCCAATCAGGATCTTTCTGATTTTTCTGAGGCTGCCTCTTGAGTCCTTAGCTGGAAGGATATGTGCTTGAGTCAGCAGGCAGAATGGTTCTCATTGTGTAGGAAAAACCTTAGAAGGAGAGAGTGAACAGAAGGAAACAAGTGTAAGAGACAGACAAGAGAGTCTTGACAGGGTTTCAAGCCTCTAATTCCAGTCAACCCTACAGCTGCCTCCACCCCTGGCCTCCTGCCATTTACTTTTGTGGCCAAAGAACCTCACCTATAGAAACTAGCCTAATAAAACCTCACCTAATAGAAATTGTAGAGCTACTGTAACCAACATCCTGTTTGGAAGTGAAGATCCAGGGTGTGGTTTTCCCAAGCCCCTCAACTGCCCCCACCCTGTGAGTCCCTTGCATCAGAGAGGCAGGGAGAGTCCAGGGAGGCCCACCCAGTCCTCCGGTGGCTGCAGGGGGCATGCCCCCCAAACAGAAGCCCGTAGCCAGCCCCTGCCCCGGATGCAAATGGCCTTTTCTAGCTATAATGTGTGTGTCTTGAGTTATTGACTTCTTTCATGCAACATCTTGTCATGAACACACTCTAGCTATTGAGAATGTTCTCTTGCTTGTCTTTTTGGTGACTCCATGCAGGGCTCGCTTCCCGGGTGTGTGGCCTGTGCCATTTCACAGGGCCCTGCCCTTAGGAGGACCCCATGCTTGGTTTCATGCTCTGCTGTCACCATCTTGAAATTCTTAAACATTTTGAACAGGGGGCCTGCATTTTGATTTTGCATATGTCCCCACCAATTATGTAGCCGCTCCCTGCATTCCCTCATGGTGGGTGGGGCCTGTGATTCCAATGACTCGCTCCCGTTCCCAGAACCCCTTTCCCCCCACACACGCGCTCCTCAATGGTCTTCTCCCCACCCCAGCCCCTTAAGTGGACTTTTCTCCCAGATGCAGGCGGCCTCATCCGGGCTGTACCCACAGCTGAGTGCTATGTCAAACCAAAGCTGGGTTCATTTTATTTGGAACGGTGCCACATGACTGGGTCCCTTGCGTCTGCCCCTCAACGCTGACATTCTGCAGTTCTGCCTCCAGCCACCATCGGAGGCCTCTGGGAAAGCTGCCCCAGGGCCCACCCAGGGCAGCGCCAGGCTCCTTTGGTCTGAGCAGGCGGGAGCGGGGCTGCAGGTTTAAACAAGCAGAGCTGCTTTTATGAGATGGCTTCATAGTTCCGTAATCAGGATTTTAGAAGTCCAGGCGACAGGCCAGCAGCCTGTGACCACGGGAACCACCTGCTGAACACCCAGAAAAGATAAGTCCTCGCGGGCCTCGCTGCTTCTCCTGGGAAAGGTGTGCTCTAGCCCCTCCACTCCCCCCAAGGGTGGAATAAACTGAACTGCAGCTGCTGAGACCGGCTGCAGCCTTCGTCTTCATGCCACCACATGCAATGTGACAAGCCAATCTACAGGGGACAGCCCGTAGGAGAAACTGATATGCAATTTGGCAATAAAGAGTCCAGGTGTGGTAAAAAGTGATTTATTTTTGGAGCACAGTAACAGCTATGCAAGTAGGAACATTCATTTACCTGTCCCTTCCATGTTTTTGTGTCACAAAGACATACTAAGACTTTGGAAAAATTCCAAAGGGGATAACATTTGAAATATGCTGTTTCTTTACTTTTTTCTTTTGTACTTAATCACAGTGAACCAAATAAAATAGCTTTACAGCTTACTAAAACTCAAACTTGTCCTCAGAGGAAGCAGTTTAAACATTTACAACTGTAAATCAGCTACGCAATGATTCCACATAAGGAGAAAAACCGGAGAGCAAAAAGCAGCTCTAACAGAAAGCGTGTCTTGTCAAAAAGAAAAAAAAATACACATCAATTTATCTAGAAAGAGCGGGCCCTCCGGAGAACTGAGGTCCCAAACTAAGGTAAAATTGTGGGTGCGGTATCCTCTTTGGAAAAAAAAAAGGAGAGCAACAGCTCTGGCTCAAACTATGCTAAGAATCTGGTTTAAAAAGATTAAAGGAGTCAGGGGAAGACTAACATCGTGCTCTCCCACGGGCAGCATTTCCCATGAATGAAAGAGCTGGGAACACATTCTCCCTGCGGTGCCCCTAGACTGTGCTAAAAATAAACTGCACAATGTTCCCTTGGCACTTGCTGGCGCTGGCCTTCCCCTGGGAGGTGCCTCACACTCTCCCTAAAAGGAGCTACCAAGTCCCCTAAGGAACAAGTGACCCACAAACCAGCGGGGTGGGTGCTGCCTGAAGATGCCAGGGCCTTCTGAGGACCGGGGGCCACGTGGCATCACTGCACCACTTGGCCATTACAAATGGGGGCCCTTCTCCCCAGAACTCAAAGCACTGGCTGGCTGGAAGAAACAGCACCGGAAAGGTGGCAATCAACTTCCAATACTGAGCTCACCTGAGCCCTCTGCTCACCCACCCGCGGTTTCCCAGCAAAAATCCTGACACCTGCCCCAGTGTAGCATGAGGAAGGGCTTAGAAAGCTCCCAGTGAAGGTCCCTTCTGGAAACTGCTGTGATGAATGGCTGGAAAAAGAGAGAGGCTTGACCCTGAGCCAACCAGTATGTATGTGTCTATGGGGCATGTGTGTGTGTGTGTGTGTACATGTGTGAGAGAGTGCCCTTGTGTGTGCGTGTGATATTTGTGTGGTGTGGGGGGTGTGTGCGTGAAGGGGGTGAAGACCCCCCAAGCAGGCCTTCAGGACAAAGTGCCCTGCCACTCATCCCCAGCGAGGCACAGCCGCACAATTTCAGAGCAATAGTCCAGGCTGGGCTCCCCTGGTGGCTGAGGTTAGCAGTAGCTAACATTGGAGACTTCCAGATATCCAACTTCCCCTGGCCACCTGACCACATATTTCAAACATTATTTGATGTAATGAAATTCAAGACCACTCACCAGCCTTTGTCAAACTTTTGACCGCCACCCACATTAAGATCTCACGGCTACCAAGAATGTGGGACACACAGGGCTAGGTGACAAGAGTTCACACTCAGCCTGATTGTACAGGGTGTGCTCTGAGATGTCCTCGCCCATTGTATTTGTGGAAGTGACCCACCAAATTGATTTTGTGGCCCATTTGTGGATGCCACTTACAGCTTGACACAGCCACGGGCTGTTCAGGACAAACCCTTGGAGCTGCAGTGGGACCTGTCTTCCCCCACACCAGAAATACTCCCTCCACGGAGTGGGTGGACCTCCCTGCAGCAGGCCCAGGCCTCCGTGACGATCATCAAGTGCCACCAAGGAAGAGGAAGTAGGCTTCCCTGACCATGTTTAAAGAAAAGGGGCAGCCACGCTGGGCTGACTCAGGTCCGGCTGGCAACCAGCCGCCCACGCGCGCGAGTTGCAAGGCAAGACAGAGCCCTGCCTTGCAGGGGCGTGGGCCAGCCCCTTAGGGGTTCCCCAGCGGCGCCCCGGCCCTCTGGCATCTCTGCAAGAGGAGGATGAGCCGGGCGAGGTCGGAGAGGTCGGGGGACTCGGCCATCACGCGGTCCACCTGCTCCGGCGGGAAGACGCTGCAGAGCGCGGTGCGCGCACGGGCGCGCGCGTCCCCCTCGCTGTCCGCGGCTGCGTACCCCGAAGGTCCCCCAAAGGCGCTGTCGCCCCAGGCCGGCTCCACCCAGGCAGAGCGGCCCGGAAAGCGGTCGGAGCTCGGGGAGCGGACCCACGGGTCGTCGGGCGGCCTGCGCTGGGGAAGCAGGTCGCCGTGCAGGTCCTTGGGACAGTGACCGCCCCGCGGCTGGAGCTGCGGCCCGAGCGGGGGCGGGAGGCCGGGCGGGCCTGAGGTGGCCGCGCTGCCCGCCCGCGGGGATGGCGAGGGCCGGGGCGCCGCGCCGCCGCCGCCGCCGGTGGGCACCCAGCCGGGCCCGCACAGCCCGGGCGCCAGGCCGCAGGCGGGGCTGGGAGGGCGCGGCCCGAGGAGCCCCAGGTCGTCGCTGAAGGCCAGCCGCGAGAAGCTCCCTCGCAGGGCGGCCAGGTCCGCCGGCTGCGGCGCGGGCGGGAGGCTGCGTGCACCTGGCTCCCGGGGGCCGGACCGGGCTCCTGCCGGGCCGCCCCGGGTGCTCGGCGGCCGCTGCTCCTCGGCTCCCGGCCGGGCCCGCGTC
Source organism: Mirza zaza (assembly GCA_008750895.1). Classification (NCBI taxonomy): domain Eukaryota; kingdom Metazoa; phylum Chordata; class Mammalia; order Primates; family Cheirogaleidae; genus Mirza; species Mirza zaza. The sequence continues at coordinate 58,719 of VSMD01090962.1, read as the reverse complement.
TGGGCGCGGAGCTCGTCGGCCACCGCCAGCTGCGTGTGGCGCGGCCTCTCCGGGTGGTAGAACTTGCACTTGATGCCGTAGGTGCACTTCTTGCCTGGAAGGGGCCGGGGCAGAAGAGGGCGCGGCGTGAGACCCGGGCGGGCGCGGAGAGGCTGTGCTGCCTGGTGCGTTGGGACAGTGCCGCCCGCGGCCGTTCTCCGTGGACTTTCCTCCCGCAAGGGCCCAGGGAGACGCGCGGGCGGGCGGCGGGCGGCATGGACGAGGGCGCGCTGGGCGCACTAACCCCAGGGTCGGCAGAGTGAGTGTCGGTCGGGAACTCCCTTTGACCAGGGACTGGAATCCAATCTCCTGATCTGATGGCCTTCTCCACTTCCCCAGGGCCCCTGTAGATAGGACCACTCTTGGGGAGGGGCGGTGGGGAGTGGGTGCTCATCGCCTAGGATCATGCCCCCAGTGCCACCTCAGTTTCCACCACTGCCCACTCCCCCTTGCTAACCATTGCTCTCTCCCTGCCGACTGTCCTGGCAGAGCCGTGTTCAAATGATCAAGTTACCATCCAAACCCGGGCACTTCTGAGAGCGAACGGGGACGAGATGGACCAACCTGAATGTATGTGTGGTCACTTTAACTCTGACAAGAAATGACTCTGAATGTCACCCAAGGCTTTAATGAACTTCTGTAACCATCAAAACCAAAGCCTGGGGACATCAAATAACTTGCAGAGTTAGTGGACAAACTGGCTAGCAGGCTGGCATCCCTGAGGGCTCTGGGATAAAATCCTTAACTCTTCATGGGTAGCACTGACCAAAGTCCATTGAGGGGGCACAGTGGGGCAGGGTGAGGACAGGAGTGCTGGGGGCCAGGGGAAGGGACTGAGAATGGGGGCTGGGGAAGCACACAGCCCCCTGCTTCTCAGACACGGCTTTGCCCTGAGCGGGACCCCGGCACGGGGCCTGGCAAACACCCCTCTGCAGCAGCCATCCTGGATGTCAGTTCATCCCTCCAATAACCCTGTCAGGAAACAGCAGTCCAGAGAGGTTAAGTTACCTCTCCAGTGTCACACAGCTGGTTCAGGGCAGATGTTGGGAGAGAACCCAGGCTGCTGACCACCAGGCCAGCACTTTTGACTGTGCCCTGTGCCCTGCACAAGGCCCTGAACAGGGCCCAGGGAGCACTGGGTAGTAGGTACCCACCGTAGGGGCAGTGCTGCCAGGATGGCTCTGGGGGCTTTGGCTTCCGGCTCAGGAAATTGCTCAGGGTGGGTCCATGTCGGCCCAGAGGGTCATCGGGAGGCATGAACCTGGAAAGTAAGCACAGGGGGCAACTGCAAGACCAACTGGGACTCACTACTGTCACCTGGAGGGAGGCAGCAGGCCCTAGCCACCCAGGGAGCACCAGGCAGGCAAAACCCTCCCTTCACACCAAACTTCCCGTGGGGGGCTACACAGCACAGCCCTGGCCTCTTCCTCCTGCCTGGCTCAAGCCAGCAGTGTCAGAATCATCTAGCAACTTGTTAAAATGCAGTCTCAGAGCTGCACACAAGACCTGCTTAATCAGAATCTGAAGGTGTTCAGGAATCTGTGACTTGTGTCCAGGAAAACTGAAGCATAATCGCTCTAGGGCTTGGCTTCCCACTGTCCTTGACAGGTTAGAAACTTCCATGGGGTTACCAAACAGTTCCAGAGGTTTCAGAGTTACCTGAGCCCCTTGAGGCTTAGGTCCCGTTTCTCCTGTGTTTCACCTCACGCCAGACACAGCTCTGGGCAGATGCGGGGGAAGGGTGAGTACGCACCAAGCGGGTGACAGACTGCTGGGGAATCTTGAAGCAGCGGCTGCCAGATGCCCTCCTGGCACAGGGGACCTGCTCCTCTGCTAACCCCGCACACGGGTTGGGTCTGTCGCTGGGGCTGCCCTTATTCTGGATGAGTCAGTCTGACACTGCCCTGCCCCCTCCCTGCCTCCTCCCTCCTCCCTGGCATTGAGCCCTAACAAGGAGGGGTGCAGCTCAGGGTGCACAGGGCCCAAGGGGAAAACTAAACTCTTTGGAAGGAAAACTCCCCTTGTTTAGTGAGATCCTCTTTTTTACATGAATCATGTTCCCAGAGACACTTCCAGGTCATGCTAAGGTTCTGCTAAGGGGCAGTGGATTCTAAATGGGGCAGACTCTTCGTGGGCTGGTGTTCCTCTAGGAGTCTGAGATCATGCTGAGAGCTGGGTGAGCCCTGGGCCAGAGCAGCCACCATGGCTCAGCTCCCAGCTGTACAGCCAGCTTCTTAGAGCTGGGCCCTGACCAAGAAGCGGGGGAGGCGCCCACTGCGGTTATTAAAAGTTCCCGAAGACTTCACCTCCTGCTCTCCGGAGCTGTGCCAAGAGGGCCCTGTGGACGTGCCCGGGACGCCGGGGCGGGTGCCCTTGCTCACAGGCGGGTGGCAGGCCCTGCCTCTGGGGGATCTTTGGCAGGCCCTGAGCCCAGGCCAGTGCATCTAAAGGACTTGGCCAGGGCCCCAAGCTGTCGCCAGGCCAGAGGTGGCCAGGATCCATCAGTCCTCAGTGAGGATTTCTGGAACCCACAGTTACAGACTTGCCAATTCCTACAGGCCGAAGCTGGACAGTGAGCGTTGCTGGCCTTGCAGATCTGGAAATGACAATGGGGGCTACTGCAGGGTGCCACTGCCAAACATCTGCCCCGGGGCTCAGGAGGGCAGCTGCACCTCCATGGCTGCAGGGGCAGGTGGCAGTGGGGACAACAGTACTCCTTGGGCCACCATGTCCTGGTCTGGCCTGGCATAAGTGTTACCACTTCTGGGGTACAGTTCCCTTTAGTCCTTACAACAGTCTCAGAGGTCATATTATTAATGCCCTTTCTTTTTTTTTTTGAGACAGAGTCTCGCTTTGTTGCCCAGGCTAGAGTGAGTGCTGTGTCGTCAGCCTAGCTCACAGCAACCTCAAACTCCTGGGCTCGAGCAATCCTCCTGCCTCAGCCTCCCGAGTAGCTGGGACTACAGGCATGCGCTACCATGCCCAGCTAATTTTTTCTATATATATTAGTTGGCCAATTAATTTCTTTCTATTTATAGTAGAGACGGGGTCTCACTCTTGCTCAGGCTGGTTTTGAACTCCTGACCTCGAGTAATCCACCCGCCTCGGCCTCCCAGAGAGCTAGGATTACAGGCGTGAGCCACCACGCCCGGCCTATTAATGCCTTTTCAACATGAAGAATATTCAGCTCAGCGAGGTTGAGCGATGCCCCCAGGACACACCACCAGTAAGTGGCAGGGCCTCACCTGGAAACCTCCCCTGCCTGCTCCAAAGCCCTAGCTGTCGCCACAGCACCGCCCTGCTTCCCTGGCTTCAGGATCAGGAACTGCTGGGTCACATGCAGGTGGCCTGAGCCCAGACCACGTGGCTTCTCCTCCCTCCTCACCCCCCTCCCCAGGGCCACAGCCATTCATTCACTCGTCCATGCAACTCTTTCACTCAGTCATTCATCTACAACTAGTTATTGCCCATTATGTGCCAGGCATGCGAGGACATGGCACGCAAGACAGATACAGTCTCTGCCCTCACGGAGCTCGGCCGCTTGTCTCAATCCATGTTCCAAAGAGCTAGTCGCAGAGCCCAGAATGAGGGCTGAGCTATCATTGCCTGGAACAGAAACTGGAATAGGAGTGATGTCCCAGACTTCTGTGCCCTCCCCACCTTGTCCCACACTATTCTAGTCTCTGGACCCCTTGGCCACCTTGCCTGGCTCCCATGTCTGCCCTCAGCATGCCCGAGCACGTCTGAAGTGGACATGCCATCGTCTCCTCCCACCTTAGCTCGGGCCGAGGGCCTCACCCAGCCCCTGCTGACAGGTGGGGGCTTGTGGCTCTAGGCCCCTCTCCTCCCGCAGCCGTGGCTGGCTGCTCCAGAGTGGACCTGGCCGGGGCAGACCACCCAGGACGAGATGGCCAGCCAGGTTCTCTGGAAATTTCAACACAGAAGTAGTGAGGCAGAGTCAGTGCCAGGCAGGCAAAGACTTTTACAGCCCGAGAGAAAAGATTCTGTTGCCCACTCCCATATGTCATTCAAAAAAATGTTTTTAAAAAACAGCCCGGAACCTGAAATAAGTGAAAGGCAACACAACGAAAGTTCAGATTTTTTCCATGATGGCTATTTCCACGCTCTTATTTGAAGTATTAAATTCTTTTTTAAAAAAGCACATACCTGGCCCATTTGCTGGGCAGCTTTGTAGCGAGTCAGTCACACGTGGCCGTGGGGACGGCAAGGTCAGGGACAAAACAGCCCTGCTGGGGAAGTGCCCACAGAGAAGGGCACCGGGGAAGTGGAGACCCAGAGGGGCAGAGGTGACTGTGCAGCCTGCGGGGCCCCGTCTGCAGGGCCGGGTGTGACCGTGACCCCAACCCCTCTGTCTGGAGTGGGGGCGGCCTCTGCCCCACTCCCCTCCGTGCCGGGACCCCGCCCGGCCCATACCGGTCGTTGACGAAGGAGAACATGAGCAGCCTCTGCTCGATGAACCACTTCCACTCGGGGTTCTCACTCTGCAGGTCGCGGTAGTTGTCGTTGGAGACGATGATGCCGTCCTGCTCGTAGGCCACCTTCACGATGTAGCGGTCGTCGTAGCAGACCAGCCGCTTGCCGTGCACCTTGCGGGACGGGGTGTACACGAGCACCGCCTGCCGCTCCAGCTGCTCCAGCACGTGCTGCTCTGCGGGCGCCGGCGACAGAGACCGCGGGTGAGGACTTCCGGGGGGGCACCCCCACCCCGCTCCCACACGGCCAGATGAGGGGCAGGTAGGAGGTTCAGTTTCTCCCACCATCGCGCTCACTTCTGTCACTAAATTGCACTGAATTTGCCCGCAGCCCGCGGCCAAGAGGGCCGTTGGCTTGTCTCGCCGTGCCGTGACAGGAGCGCAGAGGACGGTACGCGGCGAGGCAGAGTCACTTCAGAAGGAAGTTTCGGCGGCAGCTCTGGTCTGCCTGAGGGTTACCTGCCCCTACCCCAGTAGGGATGGGGGCCTCCTCCTGGTTTAACTGGAACCCCGGCAATGCCTCAGCAACGGCAAGGAGTCCTGCATCCTCCTGGAAGGCCCCTGCATGGGCCCTTGGCTGGGAACCACAGGTCCCTCTTCCCCACCATACAGGAATCTGCTTGGGACACCTTTGGGGTGCAGCGTCACATCCCTGACAGATCTGAGGGGCCCAAGAATGTAATAGAGGCCGGGCGAGGTGGCTCACGCCTGTAATCCTAGCACTCTGGGAGGCCAAGGCAGGCGGATTGCTCGAGGTCAGGAGTTCGAAACCAGCCTGAGCAAGAGCGAGGCTTAATTAGCCCGGCATGGTGGCGCATGCCTGTAGTCCCAGCTACTCGGGAGGCTGAGGCAGGAGGATTGCTTGAGCCCAGGAGTTTGAGGTTGCTGTGAGCTAGGCTAACGCCACGGCACTCACTCTAGCCTGGGCAACAAAGGGAGACTCTGTCTCAAAAAAAAAAAAAGAATATAATAGAGTCCAAGGCTAAGAATCTACAGCCTGGGTTCTGGGCTGAGCCCAGTTCCTGGGTACTTTACCTCTGTTTTAATGTCAGGTTGTACATTTATACAAGGAGGTGACAACACCTCCCTAACCCATCTCAGGGTGTCTGTGAGCAGACTGAATAAGCGCGGGTGTGTGAGAGTTCTAGCAAAAGCTACAAAGGAGGTGACGGTGTATCAGGTGGTAGAAACATTACAAGGGCTTTCTTATCAGGGCTAAAAGTCCCATCGCAGGAAGTTCTGCTGTTTGATCTTAGGTTTGCCTTTGGGGACTTGCAAAAATAGGAAAAATCCCTTTAACTCATAATATTTACTCAGAATTTGGAAGAGTATCCTCTTCATAATTTGTCATAAATTGTTTCTTCTCCTAAGTTTAAGTCCTTTCCATTATGACATGGTTTCCAGATTTTAAAAAGGTACATAATGTGGCCAGGTGTGATGCCTCATGCCTGTAAGCCCAACACTTTGGGAGGCAGAGGCAGGAGGATCATTTGAGGCCAGGAGTTCAAGACTGGCCTGGGCAATATATCAAGACCCCATTTCTAAAAAAAAATTTAAAAATTAACCAGGCGTGATGGTGCATGCTTGTGGTCCTAGTAAGAGGATCACTTGAGCCCAGGAGTTTGAGGTTACAGTGAGCTATGATGACACCACTGCCTGGGTGACAGAGGTCTAACAAAAAAAATGTGCATAATGTATCTATTATACAAAGAATAATAAAAAATGTCACCTCTATAGCACCTGCTCTGAGAAATGAAGGTGGCCCATGTTTGGGAAGTCCCCTCTGCCCCAATTTGCAGTCCTCTCCACTTCCCTTAAGAGAACCCAAGTTTTAGAACTTTGTGTGTATATTATAATTCCCTTGCTTTTATTTTTTAAAAATACACATGTATAAAGGATTTATACACATGTATAAAGGATCATTTTCAATGTGGCTACACATTGGACTTTACACAAATGGAATCATACTATACATGTCCTGTGCAACTTGCTTTTTTCATTTGCCATCGTGTTTGTGAGGTCTGGCCATGTCGATAGGTTCACTGCTGTTAGTTTTGTTTAAGTCCCTGGCACAGAAGTCCAAGGGCCTCTCTAGGATATATCTCTAAGAGTGGCTCTTGCTGAGTTGTAGGGAAAGGCACTTTACAAGATAATGCCAAATTCTTTTCCAGAGCGGTATACCAAGTTCCATACGCGGCACAGCATACGAGACAACCTTACCCGCACCTGGCATTTTCAGACTTCTGAACTGGTGAAAATCTGGTGGGTATAAAACTCTCTCTTACTGTGGTTTCACTGTGCATTTCTCTGGTTACTAATGAGATTTGGCATCTTTTCATAAGTTTACTAGCCATTTATGTTTTCTCTTCTGTGAATGCCTCATTCACTCTTTAGCTTTCTGTTGGTTCATTGTCTTTGTCTCATCAATTTGGAGCAATTCTCTCTAGATCTAGACTGTAGTCCTTCATCAGGAGCACGTGATGTGCACCACCGCCAGGGCGAGGCTTGTCTTTGCATTCTGTTTTTGTGGTATCCATTAATGGACAGAAGCTTTTATTTTAATGTAAAATTTATTCATCTTTCCTCCATAGGTTTACGCTTGTGGCTTGTTTAAACATTCCTTCCCTTCCTCAAAATAATTTCCCTACTGTTTGCTCATATTATATTTAAATATTACACAACTATTGACAGCCACCATTCTTCATGTTCAGAACATAAAGAATTATTCTGGGTGACTCGTTCAGGATGGAGAACTGAACACAAGAATATATCTCCCTCCCTCTCAAAGTCCCAACGTAATGGCAATAAAGAGGTACAAAAGGGGGCGTCTGTAATCCCATTCAAATAGGCTTGGGGACAGCAGCAAACCCAGGATTTTGGCAGATTTCAGGAAGACAGAAAGCAGACAGGATCATGTGGATCCCACAGCGTGGAGGGAACCACAGCCCAGAGTGAGCATGGAAGGCTGGAGCAGAGGTGGGAGCCGTGTCCCTGTGTCCCTGAAAAGTCACAGAGCAGTCCCAGCCTCGGAGAGGGGGCAGCGGTCAGGCCGGGCGGGATGGCTAACGGGTGAGCTACCCTCGTGCCAGCTGACGCCAAGGGTATGGAACGCCACTGCTCCCTACCCGTACCGCCATAAAGAAAGTGCAGATACAACCAGGAAGGAGGCGGCGTCCCACTGTGGCTGCTGACCTCCTAAATAAAACCGTCATCGTTTTGCACTGGAATAGGTGGCGGGCAGAGGTGCCCCGCTGCCTGCCTGCTCCACGCCAGGTGTGCCAAAGTGAAAACTGCCAGCCACACGGATGGTTAGCCCTGCCATTTAGGGAGAGGTTTGAATGCTGGGAGAGAAAACCCAAGCCAATTGCACAGAGGTACAGTCATGTGCTGCATAATGATGTTTCAGACCACATATACGGCAGTGGTCCCATAAACGGACTATAATAGAACTGAAAAATTCCTATCGCCTAGTGACGTTGTAGCAGTCCTCATGTTGTGGCGCAACATGTTACTCACATGTGTGTGGGGATGCCAGTGTAAACAAACCTACTGCACTGCCCGTATGTAAGTACAGCATGTACAATTGTGTACAGAACATAGTACTTGCTGATGATAACAAAAGACTATGTTACTGGTTTATATATTTACTATACTGTACTTTTTATCGTTAGAGTATATTCCTTCTACTTATTAAAAAAAAAGTTAACTGTAAAACAGCCCCAGGCAGGTCCTCCAGGAGGTATTCCAGAAGGCACTGTTATCATAGGAGATGACAGCTCCATGCGTGTGGCTGCCCTGCAGATCTTGCAGTGGGACAAGATGTGGAGGTGGAAGACAGTGATATTGATGATCTTGACCCTGTATGGGCCTAGGCTAATGTGTCTGTGTCTTATTTTTTAACAAAAAGTTAAACAGAAATCAAAACTAGAAAAAAGCTTATAAAATAAAGATATAAAGAAAGAAAAGATTTTGTACAGTTGGACAATGAGTTTGTGTTGCAAGCTAAGTATTATTATAAAAAAAGTCAAAAAGTTAAAAAAAATGTAAAAGCTTATAAAGTAAAAAAGTTACATTAAGCTAAAGTTAATTAATTAATTGATTGAAGAAAGAAAAAAAATTTATCAATTTAATGTAGTCTAAGCGTACAGTGCTTATGAAGTCTACACTGAATGTACAGTACATCCTGTACTGAAGTGTACAGGAATGCCCTAGGCCTTCATACTCACTCACCACTCACTGACTGACTCACCCAGAGCAACTTCCAGTCCTGCAAGCTCCATTTATGGTAAGTACCCTATACAGGTGCAACACTTTTTATCTTTTATGCTGTTTTTCCTGTACTTTTTCTATGTTTATATACACGAATACTTACCATTGTGTTGCAGTTGCCCACAGTATTCAATATAGTGACATGTTGTACAGGTCTGTAGCCTGGGAGCAATAAGCTGTATATCATATAAGTGTGTAGTTGACTGTAACTAGGTTTGTGTACATGCACTCTGTGATGTTCACACCATGAAGAAATCACCTAATGATGTACTTCTCAGAATGTATCCCCATCATTAAGCGAAATATGATTATATGTCTAACCAGTCTCATTCTTTGTTCAAAATAAAAGCTGACAAAGATCACAGACTTTTGAGAGGAAAATCTAACAACACAAAAGACAATGAGAGAGAGACAGACAGACAGACAGAGAGACACTAAGATGAACAAAGAGAACTGACCCCAGAAAAAAATTGAATAAAATTGGTGGAAATTAAAAGAACTTTTTTAAAAGTCTAGATGAACATAGAAATATTCAAGAAGATGCTGCATCCAAGAGACAAGAATAGCTTGGAGTAACAGAGAGAAAAGAAAAAAAAGCTGGTAACAATTGATAGAATTTAAAACAAGCCAAAATCAAAAACCTTTGGTAAAAATCCTGGAAGAAAAAGTCAAGGAAACCTCCCAGAATCACCAAGAGCTCAGCCCTACACTGTTGACTTGGCTGAAACAAAGCCAACAATGGTTAGCACCGGATCTCTTCTTATAGATTAAGCATCCCTGGTTCAAAAACCCAAAATGCTCCAAAATTCAAAACCTTTCAAGCACCAACATGACACTCAAAGGAAATGCTCATTGCAACATTTCAAATTTTGGATGTTTTAATTAGGGAGGATCAACCAGTAGTTATAAGGCAAATATCCCAAGCATTTTGGATAAGGGATACTCAACCTGTATAAGAAAGCCAAATAAGAAAACAAACAAAATCTTGTTTATTTAAACCATATTACATGTCATGAGTTGTTCTAAGAAAAAATAAATAATAAAATAAATCACTGTGTTCTAATATTTGTAGCTTAAAATATTCCTAGCTGAATTAAAAATTAAAAATAAAAAATCCCCTGGGTCTCCATTTTCTTTCTCTCTTTCTTTCTTTCTTTCTTTCTTTCTTTCTTTCTTTCTTTCTTTCTTTCTTTCTTTCTTTCTTTCTTTCTTCCTTTCTTTCTTTTTATCTAAATGAAGCAATTGGACTAGGTATTCTATAAAAAAATATTACCTGACTGAATAAATGTCTCTTTTAAATCCCGTATACTATTAGGAGTAGAATGCAGATCCAATCTTCCCTCAGGTGTTAAAACCCATCAGACACAATTATTTTTGGAACTTAATCATTCATACAAAGAGAAATTTATTCATTCCCCTATTCCACAACTATTTATTGAACAGGTAGCATATGCCAGGTATCCTGCTAGGTGCTAGCTGCTAGGGCCATGGCAGTGAACATGATAATCAGTGCCTTCATGGAGCTTACAGTGCAGCAAAGAAGACAGACATCATTAGACAAGCAACGAAACAGATAAGCAACTATCACTGTGCTATCTAATAAAAGGTGTGTGTGGTACCTCTTGAGCACGTACTGTGCCAGCATACCTCGAATAGGGCTATCAGCTCTTGGTGGTTCTTTCCTCCAGGATGGGACAAAAACCTTGATGTAGGTGTGTCCTCTGTCCCTGAACCAGTCCACAGCCAGCTGGATCCCCCGGCAAGAGAAGATTTCTTTATTTCCATGGCTACAATGGGAAAACAAAGAAATCTGTAGAGACACAGAAAGTGCCCCTAAGAGCGATTTCCCTGGGAACACCCTGGATCGGAATCTCATAATCGAGGGAACCAGGCAACCCCAGCATTTTAAAGACAGTTCGTTGTTCCATTCACAAACTGTGTGCCTTCCCTCGAACCATGCTGCCTGTGATAGGTAGGTGGGTCTCGGGTTCCCTGGGGAATACATTCCAGGGACCAACAGACAAGACCCTCTCTTTAACCGAAGCTAACAAGGATCAACATAAATGGGTGAGAGTAGTCATCTGCAGAATTCCTCTCGCCCTGAGAGATGGTTGTAAATGTGTGTTGTTGGGTTTCCCAAGTTCACAAAGACGTCAGCAGAGGCAGGGAAGAGAGAGCGGTGTGAGCACAGGCGGAGCCTCGAGGGCCTGACTGAAGATGTTTTCCTTTCTCCTAAGGGGAATGAGAAGCCATGGAAGGATGCTAAGATTGGGGATATGTGTGATGCGATGTGATTTTGATTCAGAAAGCCCAGTCTGGCAGCACAGAGGACGATAAATTGGAAGGGAACAAGAGCAGGTGTAGGTAGTGACCAGAGTAAAGACTGGTGGTGACTTGGACTGGGCTGGTGGTGGATGAAGGAGAAGGGCAGGTGAACTCGAGAGATACTTGGAAGGTAAACCCTCCAGAACTCGGTAACCCATTGCCACAGGGGTGACGGAGAAGAAGGCCCCGAGGATGATGGTGAGCTGTCACTGACACACACGAATGCCATAGGGAAGAGGCTTCAGAGGGAAAGATCACGGGTCTGGTTTTGGCTACAGCTGAGCTGTTTACTTGAGATTTCCTCTAAGTGCAGATCTTAAATAAACAGCGAGGATTCAGAGGAGAAGTCTGAGTGATCAAAGTTGTAGGTCATCTCTACTTAAGCAATAGCTGAATCCACAGTGTGGACAAAATGACCCGACTGCCCCGAGAGAAAGTGAGTGGCCCAGGGCAGCAGCTGGAGGAACTGTGGGATTTAGCAGCTGCTTACAAGTGGAAGAGGGTGATCTTACGCAAGAGACAGAAAGGATCTGTCAGAGAAGGAGGAAGAAAACAGAATGGTGCTGCTTTATAAAAGCATCCCCTGACCCTCTAGACCCCATCCAGCAGTAATGGGAACAACCGGCGACACCCTTCCCTCCACCGCACCCCCAAACACATGCATCTCTTGACTGCAGCAAAGACTATCCTCCGTCATTTCAGAAGGAAAAAATATCACTACCATGATTATTTGAAAAATTGCTTCTTAATTGCTCTCTTTTTTGGGACTCATTACATGGTGTTTAACCATTCTAAAGCCAACTTTCCATCCCTGACACCTTTGGGGCGAGGGGGTTCAGTGGAGAGAGGGGGGAGGGAAACCAAACCCTGGCAGAGCTCCCAGGCAGGCAATAAGCATCCACGGGGACCCTGGGCACCCACTCCTTGGCGTACAGAGGGAAAAGAGTAACCCAAGGGCATCCACTCATCTGTTCAATCCTCCATGGATGCAACGTCACCTTACAAACATCTGTGCTGGGTGCTAAGAAGAGACATCAACTCCCGCTTCTTGGAGCTCACTTTTAATATCTCTAGAGAGTTCGGTTTGCCGGGCCACTCTGCGCACTTCATCTCATTTAATCATTACAACAAGCCCTTGGGGAAGTGACCTTCGTCCTCATTTTACCCTTATGGAAGCCAAAGCAAAGAAACCTGCCCTGCTCTCTGGTCTAGTGGCCTCCTGACCTGTTGGGCTGCAGACTCTTCCTCCCTGGTTTACCCGAAGACCATTTATTCCTCCCCCTCCCCAGTCTCTGCCCGTGGGGTCCAGATGGCAGCTCCTTCGGGGCAGTGATGACCCGCAGTTAAGATGCTCACACCTGGGGAGGGGCCTTCCCACCCTCCTGGCCAGGCACTGAGAACCGGGCCAGGCAGCTGGGCGCCAGGCACTGGGAAGGGGAAACAGGACGGAGGGCGGGAAGGGGAAGTGGGTTGGTGAGGCAAATTTTGCTGCAGGACAACTGTGCCTGGGGCAGCTGCCGTTAGGGAGCCTGTCATTGACGGTAACCAGACAATCTCATTGCACACCACTGTGACTTTGTTGCCCAAGAGGCCCCTGCAGAAGTTAGGGCCAAAACAGTCCTGCGCGGGGAGCAAGGTTGTGGCCGTGGGTGGGAGGGAGGGAAGATGAGCAGCGCTTCCTGAGCAGTCTGAGGTGCAAAGGGCACCGCTATTTCCATTCTCTTTCTTATCTGGGGTTCAACTGCAAAGGCTTTGACTCCTCCTACCATGTCTCTGACCAGCTCAAGTCAGGGGGACGAGAGAGGATGGGCAGGGGCTGCTCTAGGTGCCCTCATCTTATCAAAGGAGAAATGGGTGCAGGAAGGCAGGAGCCCAAGGCTAACGTCAGGCAGAGCAGATTCAGGAGCCCAGCTGTAAACCCCCCACCCATCTCTTTTCCACCTACCGGAAACCACGGAGAGGGGGATGACGAAAACCGAGAGAGGTATGATCTCCAGCCTGAACTTTCTCTTCATTGGAGGATTTCTTACTCCAGAATAAGCCAGAGTCTGCTGAGTTTTCTAATAGTCTAGCACATTAACTGTCATGTGAGTTGTATTTAACTCATGATGGTTTTGAACCCGGGGCTTCGTGAAGCATATGTACCTCGCATCTTTTCACCTTGGGACCCACGTAAGCTATTTGTCAAGCTGCATATAACTCACACGCAGAAAACAATCAAAAATGACAAATCTTTCATTAAATTAGAAAGGATCATTTTGTCCTTGGCACTTCTTATTCTACTTTCATAATAAAACACAGTGGCCGTAAGGAAAAAACTTGTTTTCTAGTGTGGCGGTCAGTGCGTTAAAAACATAAACAACAACTCAAACAAAAAGCCCTGCACCCTCCAAAATGGGGACGCATCCAAAGGGAACCCTCCTCTGGGGCAGTGGAGAGGATGTGAAATTACCAGGCGGTCCCCCCACGCCTGCACTTCGAGTCCTGCCTGTTCTAGATTTGCCCATAGAATGTAAAACAGAGTGGCCGCTGGTGAGTCCGCCTGCCCGGGCAAGGAAATGCTGCAACAGTTAGCTCATGAGAACTCCGGTTCTTCCCAGGCACCACGATGCAGCTTCTAATATGCTTTCAATGAAAGCTGCCTTCTTTTTAAAAATCTGCTGCTGGACATTTTTCTTTGGGGCAGGGGTCCGTCAACTGAGGTATTCAGCTGAGTAACCCAAGCTGACCTCTCTCTCTCTCTCTCTCTCTCTCTCTCTCTCTCTCTCTCTCTCTCTCTTACACACACACACCTCCCTCTATCCTGAAGGCGCGGGGCTGTACTTGGCAATCAAGCAGACCTACCACTCAATGCACATGCGAGGAGCCCCAGCCCCTTGGCAGCAGCAGGAGTGGGTCCTGGCACCAGCCCTGCAAAGGACCCCTGGTGGAGGGAGCAGAGGCCTCTCATGCCCTGTCTGCAGCTGGCATGCCCAGGGCTCACCCTGCAGGGAAAGGGCTCTGGCTCCACGACAAAGGCCTATGAGGTCAGGGTCTCCCACTCTGCAGCCCTTCCTAAGTCCAGACCGGGGAAGAGCAGAAGAAATGGGAAATGCATGGGAAAGAGCACTGAATCCAAGCTGGCGCTATTGCTCTGGGACCTCGAGCAAGTTACTTACTCTCTCTGAACCTCAGAAGAAGAAGAAAAATTCCTTTATAAGAAAAATGTGTTTACTCCTTTCAAGCATATGTAAAATAACCAAGTTAGGCCAGGCACAGTGGTTCTTGCCTGTAATCCTAGCATTTTGGGAGGCCAAGGCAGGAGGATCGCTTGAGATCAGGAGTTCAAGACCAGCCTGAGCAAGAGGGAGACCCTGTCTCTACAAAAAAATAGAAAAATTAGCCAGCTGTCGTAGCATGTGCCTACAGTCCCAGCTACTCAGGAGACTGAGGCAGGAGGATTGCTTGAGCCTAGGAGTTTGAGGTTGTAGTGAGCTGTGGTCACACCACTGCACTCTAGCCCGGGCTACAGAGTGAGACTCTGTCTCAAAAAAATAAAAATAACCACCTTGAATATTAGCATGTTAGAGATTAAAAAAAAAAAAGCTATTTAGGTTATTTAGTCCAACCTCTAAATTGTGTAAACAGGGCTCGAAAAAGTCAGATGGGCTGGACTGGGTGGCTCACACCTGTAATCCAAGCTCCTTGGGAGGCCAAAGCCCAGGAGGCTCGCTTGAGCCCAGGAGTTGGAGGTTGCAGTAAGCTAGGATTGTATTCCTGCATTCCAGCCTGGGCAACAGAGCAAGACCCTGTCTCAAAAATAAAAAATTTTTTTTAAGTCAGATGCCTCTCCTGAGGCTACACAGCTGGTAGCCTGAAAAGCAGAGCTGTACAGTCCAATAATAGCCACTCACTACATGTGGCTATTCATATTTAAGTTCAGATTAATTTAAAAAAATAAAATTTAGAATTCAGTTCTCCTTGGTTGCAATAGCCACAGTTCAAGTGCTGGATAGCCACATATGACAGGTGGCTACCATATGGGACAGTGTAGGTATAGCACTCTCTCTTGTCACAGGGAGTTGGATGGCCCTAAGCTAAAGGTGCCCACATTCTGTCCCCTCCCCTTGACCTCCCTGGTGTCCTATGTGGGCTATGGCAAACGGGGGCAACCATAAGTTCTGCTGCCTGGGCCCTGTTGTGTGCTCTCCCCGTTTTGACTTAGAGTTCTTATGTTGACATATCCCTTAGGAAATGGTAGATGACACCATTCGTCCTGCTTAAAAGAGCCCATTTCTTGCAGAAAACACTTGGACAGTGACCCATTCTGCGGACCTCCAGAGAGCAGCAGCCAGGCTTCCAGGTTCAACCACAACACACTGCCGTGGGCTAAGCCATCTGAAGCACTGGAGAGGGAAGCCCATGGAAACTTCTACCTGTGGTGGCATGGCCAGAGAGCACGCTGGAGGTCGGAGTCTGATTCAAACCAGTGTTGACCTTGGCCAAGGCCATCAAGCCCCACCCTGTGCAACTGAGAGGGCCCATACAAGGACTGATGGCCCACTCTCACATTCTCTGTGCTAATAGGCACAGGAAACAATAAAATCCCCGATCATAAAGCATGACATTATCTGTAACTTCTCGCTCTACATCAGCGGTTCCTAACATTTTGGGGATCATAGATCCTTTAAGTATCTATTGAAAGCAATGAATCTTCCCGCAGAGAAACACATAAATGCACATATGCATGTCACATCGTGTACATCATTTCAGGCCATTGCTGGCTTTGAAGACAGAGGGACCATGAGCCAAGGAATGCAGGCAGTGTCTAGAAGCTGGAAAAGACAAGAAAGCGAACTATTCCCCAGAGCTTCCAGAGGCCCACCCTAGGCTCCAAGGCACAGGGCCACAGCCGGCAACAGGCACACTGAAGGATGCTCCTGCCAGCAGATGACGTGCTTCTCAGCTGCTCAGGGTGGGAAAGTCTTTAGGCTTTCTTTAAGTCTTTAAGCCCCACCACTCCAGGGCCAGACGGTGTGTGAAGCAGTATCACCTTCAAAAACCGAGAATGGGCCAGGTGCATCGCTGTGGCTCACACCCGTAATCCTAGCACTTTGGGAGACTAAGGTGGGAGGATTGTTTGGGGCCAGGAGTTTGAGACCAGCCTGAGCAAGAGCGAGACCTTGTCTCTACAAAAAATACAAAAACTAGAAAAATTAGCTGGATGCGGTGGCTTGTGCCTGTAGTCCCAGCTACTAGAGAGGCTGAGGCAGGAGGATTATTTGAGCTCGGGAGTTCGAGGTTGCAGTGAGCTATGATGATGCTACTGTACTCTAGTCCGGGTGACAGAATGAGACCCTGTCTCAAAAAAAAAAAAAAAAAAAAAAATACAGAAAATGGCAATGTCTGCAACACTATAAAACCTCAGTGAAAGAGAATTTTCAGAAACCATGTTTCTGAGGTTAATTGAATTTTGAGGCCAACAGATAATAACAAGACACCACTTTGGGTTTCAAACATCCTTTCCCTATAAAGGGTAAGGACCTACTTGTATCTCTTTCATGACTAAGGATCTGGCAGACCCTGAGGGACATGTGTCCTGCTGAAACTCCCATTGGAGGACATGGTAGACATCACTGTAGAAGGGGTAGGGGATGGGTGGAACCTGGGATCCCTACTCTCTCTCAGAACTTGCCTTTGGAAGGGACAAATTAAGTCTCATGATCAGGTGGTTGTTGTGCAATTTGTCTCTTTTTCTTAACAATTGGGATCCAGGGGGCAGAGGTGGGGATGTTTGTATGTATAGACAGATATGTGTGTGCATATATATATGTGCACACACAGAATGCACATAGCTACCTGTGTTTTGTAGGCAGCCAGTGTGTGAACACATTTATGCTCTGAGACACTTTTGTAATAAGTCTGAGTGATGGTTTCCATTTGTAACCCACACAGATTGAACACAAAGGGGTTAAACTGGTTATAACTGCAGGAGATTGGGGGGCAGAGATGGGAGGACTAGCAGATTTACCCAGGACACATTATGGTCATGTGCAAATAGAAGACATGGCTTAAGTCTGAATTCCAAGCAGCAACAGAGACTCCTATCAAAAGAAAACCCACCACCACCTTATTATGACAATTCCTAAAAAATGCTTGGACCCCAAAGAGAGAATGCTGACACTTTCCAGTAGCCCCTAGAGTAGTCTTTTCACCCTATAGCCATTCTGCTGTTGGGATTTGGAATCACAGAACTCATAATCTCAGGACTGGGAAGGTCTTTGATTTAAGCAATATCATCTCACATGCAAAGCCCTCTGCCTATCAATGCCCAGAGAGAGAGGTGCCTTGTCCAGATCACACCGAGGCCAGGGCCCCTCTCACAATCCTCCCGGTACGACCCTTAGAACCTACTGGATTCTTAAAAATCCCTTTAACTCTCAAGAGATCTTAAATTGAGCAGGAGTTCATAGGCTTACCTATTTGGTGCCTACACAGGACATGGGTGAGAATGTGATAGTGACCCCATGGACCAGCCCCTAAATCCCAGGAGGAAGAGAGGGCTCCATTACCTGTTGATATAATCAAGGCCCGGGAGACAAGGCTGGTTTTAACAAATACTCTCAGTATACACCACGAAGAGTGTGTAGGGACAGCCCCAGAGGCTGGGACATCATGGCTTGAACCCTTCCAAACTTCTGCCCTGCAATGCCAAGTCCACCGTGAGCCCAAATCCCTAAGGAAACTCTCGGATGTTCTGTTGACTCATTCGGTGCTGTGGATAACTGCTTTTCTGGATTCCCACCTCCAGGTGGGAGTTAACTCAGCTTTTGAAAAGGGGAGCACGTGTATTTACATCTATGAGTGAACAATTTCTTAACTAAAGCCAAGTGGTAGAATAATCCACTTGTTTGAGCAACAGCCCGCCTGGCCCAGCAGGGAGTCAGGGGAGGCTGGAGAGATTCTGTGCCAGGGGAGCTCAGCCAAGAGAGGCAGGATAACAGCTCCGCACGATGCTCGCACCCCCGAAACACACGAAGATGCCAATACACAAATATTCACAAAGCCGTGTCTGCAGCGTGGGGGGCCACAGTCACCTCTCCCCAGCCTACCAAGGGAACCGCAACCCAGCAGAGGTCTTCCCACCTGGCTCTCCTAACCTTGCGAGAAGCAGAAGAGATACCTATTGGCCTCGTTCACGGAAGAGGAAATGAGTACTACGGCTTTCCCAGAGTCACGCAGCTGGTTAGGGACAAAGTCCAGGCAAGGAGCCACATCGGCCTACACGTGAGTCTGGACTCCTCCAGGATTGCCACTGCCTTCCCCAGAAGGAGACTGTTCCTCTGCGTTCGTACAGTAACAGCTACACCCTTGGAACACTTACTCCATCTCAGGCTCTGTCCTAGGCATTTTACGCAGGTCGGATGCTCACAACTACCGTCTGGGAGGCTTTATCTCAGCAATACAGTCGGAGAAAGTGAGCTTCAGAGAGGTTACGTGATTGCTTACGGACACACCACTAGAACGGGTTGCAAAGCCCCACGCTGGGCCCCAAGGCTCCTTGGAGCCAGCCGCAGGGAAGAGGGGCAGTCAGTTCTCAGGGCGGCTGAGCGCAGGCCCGCCCCGCCCAGGGTGAGGGAAGGCTACCTCATCGCCACGTTGCTGCCGTCAATCACTATGGGTCGCAGGGAGCTGGCCGGGCCTCCGCAGTCCTCTTCGGGGGCTGCCCCCAGGCCGCGCCGGGCGGAGTCGGGGAGCCCGCAGGAGCCGCGGGGCACGAGCTGGGGCGCGGCCTGGGCCGGCGGGGCCCCGGGGCGGCTGCCGGTGCGGATCAGCTCCTGCAGCACGTCGTTGACCAGGGCGCCCTCGCCCAGCTTGCCCAGCACCCTGAGCACGTCCTCGCGGCCGTAGCCCAGCTTCTGGAAGAAATCCATCTTGCTCGGCCGCTCCATGCTGGGCCCGCCGGCCGGCGAGGGTCCTGCCCCCGGCTGCGTGCAGGCCGGGCGCCGCGGGCATGAGCTGCGGAGAGAGGGCGCCGTCAGGGGCTCGCGGCGCCCGCGAGCGGAGCGCGCCCCCTCCCTCCCGCCTTATCTGCCAGGAAGTCCTGTCGAGCCCGGTCCCCGGTCCCCGTGGGGATTTTCAGTTGCTCGGTGTGGCTGGGGAGCCGGAGATGCAACCACGCTGCCTTTACCAGTTCTCTTTCTGAGGGACACCGGCCTGGCACCCAGCGCTCGGGACAGGCGGAAGAAAGGGTTCTGAGGCTCGGTCATGGGCTGGCTGGTGTCCTAACGTGTTGAAGCCCTTACCCCCCACCCCCGTAGCTCCCAGGGTGACTGTATTTGGAGACAGGGCCTTTAAGATGAGGTCACTAGGGTGGGCCCTAATCCAATATGACTGGTGTCCTTATAAGAAGAGGAAATTTGGACACAGGCAGACACAGAGGGACCACCACGTGAAGATGCAGGGAGACACCCTGCAGACACCTTGATCCCAGACTTCCAGCCTCCAGAACTGGGAGCCAATGAGTCCCCTTGTTGAAGCTCCCAGGCCACACTGCTTGGTTCTGGCAGCCCTAGCTGCCTAATAGAGGCCCTGGTGAACTCTACTCCCAGAAAGGCGATGCTCCCACCCAAGTTCAGCTCTGTGCACTGCACACCTTCCCTAGCAATTAACTCAGACCATATTGAACCTCTGCAATAGAAGTTGCTATCCTGAGCTCGAGCCTTCCCATCCGGCATCACTGCTTGGCCTACCTGTGGGGTGGCCCAGGAAGGGCACTGCAGCCGGACAGACATTTTCAAAAGGAAAAATAAGACCAAACCAACAGGAATACTATGGACAGACTGGGTTCCTCTCTCTTTTCTATTCACAAAGAACTACATCTTTCAAAAAGCACTTAAAAATACAGATATAATCATTTACTGTGAATGAAAAATTCAAACAAGGCAGAAGTATAAAGAATAAAAAGATATAATATCTCTTAGTGCATACCCTAACCCCACTTTTGCCTGCTCTGCTATTTGCTTGCAACTCTCCAGCACTTTCTCTACACATTTACCTGCATGTCTAATGCACACAAATATTGTTTTAGGGTTGTTTTATTTTTACAGAATACTATACATATTGCTCAGCAACTTGCTTTTCTTATTAAAAATGCATTTTGGAAATCTTTCCATGCCAGTTTACCTGCTCTGCTGCTCACTGTGTCCCCAGCATTTAGGACAGTGCCTAGTACAGCTGAATCTCGTTATATGTGTTGATTGATGATTGAATGAATGAATGAATGAATGAATGAGTGGTGTTCTCCAGCCTTTAACCACATCGAAATTTGTCTTCCATTTTCTGCCGTTACAAATCATGCTCAATGAACATTCTTGCACATCGACCTTGCTTTTTACCTTCAATTCTTAATCTCCTATTTGACTTCTTTGCATCACTCACGTATCTCTGTGAGGTTACTACTTTGGCTTGACATTCTCTGCAGGCCTCTCCCTGAGTGGAGAAGCCAGAGCAAATCTAACAATGGCAGTCTGGCAGGCAAAGGGCATTTCGCAGCCAACCTCCCAGACAGCGAGGTTTCTGTGGCAGTCCCCACCTGTTCACCTTCCACTCTACCCTGGCTACTGACAGCCAGCACCACTGCTGAAATGCCGAAACTGCCCCCAAGGTCACCAGTCCCCTGCTTACTGCCAAATCTCACAGCATCTTCACAGTGCTGCCCTCATACAAACTCTATGCCAATTTGGACACTGGGGACCACTCGATGACTTGCTTGTAAATCAAAAAATTACGGACTGTCCTTTTCTTGAAACTCTGTGCTCCCTTAGGTTGTAGAACTTGGCCTGCTTCTCCTCCTGAGTCTTTCCAGCTCTCTGTTCATTCCTTCAGTGTTGGGGTCCTGCCCAGACCCTCCAGCAGCCCCTATAGTCCAGTGGGCCACACAGCTGCATGTCTGGCTCAGACCTCCTACTGAGCACCAAACATACACAGTTATAAATCTGTGAGATAAATGCCAGACATGCTATTTAAATAAACTGCTATAGGAACTCAGAATGCTGCCATTCAACAGATATTTGCTAAGTGTCTACTTCAGTGGTTCTCAAAGTGTGGTCCAGGGACCCTCAGGGGACCCCAGGACTTTTTCAGAGAGTCTGTGAGGTAAAAACTATTTTCATAATAATGCTAAGATGTAATTTATTTCACCCTCATCCTCTCATGAGTGTACAATGGAATATTCTAGTGACTACATGTTGTGTGATATTGCAACAGTTTGAATACAGAATACAGAAGCAGATATGAGAATCCAGCTGTTTTCTATTAACCCAGACATTAAGAGATTTGTAAAAATGTGGCCAGGCTCAGTGGCTCACGCCTGTAACCCTAGCACTCTGGGAGGCCGAGGCAGGAGGATCCCTTGAGCTCAGAAGTTCGAGACCAGCCTGGGCAACAAGAGAACCCTGTCTTTACAAAAAATAAAAAAATTAGCTAGGCATGGTGGCCCATGCCTATAGTCTTAGATACTCTGGAGGCTGAGATGGGAAGATTATTTGAGCCCAGGAACTTGAGGCTAGAGTGAGCTATGATCATGCCACTGCACCACAGCCTGGGCAACAGAGTGAGACCCTGTCTTAAAACAAAAACAAAAGCAAAAACAACAAAAAGAAGCAGCAGCACAGTGATGAGAACATTCTGGAATGCTTAGAGAGCAGGGAGAAGTTCAGTGTAGCTCTAGAGAAAGTGTCAGGCAGGCCAGTGGTGGACAGTAAGGTGGATCGGGGGTCAGAGGATATTTCTCAGTAGAGGAGTGACATGGTCAGACTTGTTTTAGAAATACAGTACTGGCCACAAGCCAGATGGGCTTGAGGAAAGAGACCCTTAGGAGTCCATGAAAGTCGTCAGTAGTGAAGACAGCAGGACGGAAGGGTGAATGGGGCAGGAGGAGATGGGCTTCAGAGGGTCAGATTGAGGGAGGGAAGACACCAGGCTTTCTGTACTGTGGCCCTAGGAGAACGGTGGTGTGTCTATAGATCATACACAGAGCCAGCTACATGGTCTCAAACTCCTGACCTCAAGCCATCCTCCCATCTCAACCTCCCAAACAGCTGGGACTATGCGCATGAGCCACTGCACCCAGCTCAGCACCGCACTTCTACATATATATGCTTTCCTCTCTACTGGGAATGCCCGTTTTGGCTTGGCAAACTTCAAGATTCAGCTCAAATGTCACTCAGAGCAGCCATCGCTGACCCTACAGACAGAATGAGCAGATTAGTCATCTACCACAGCACTGTGTTCACACCTCTGTTATAACACATTGAATTGTCATTTACCTAGAGACTGAAAGCCTCAAGTATTCCAACCTTCTGCCTCAGAGTCACCAGCACCTGGCATGGTGCCCAGTATATCTGAGGAGTTTAATAGATTTTTAAGAAAATAAATGTCCAAAGCTAGAGTTATGCTTCCTCCTCAAATATTTTTCCAGGGGTTCCATGTCTCATTGAATGGCATCCCCCCCAAAGACCCAAAGAAGAAGTCTCAATGTCACCTCTGACTTTCTCTTTCCCTCGCACTTACGTCCAACTGGTCAATAATCCATTTCCTGGGCCTTTCCCATAAGCACCTCCCTTTACACTCACATCACCACTGCCCAGCTCATCCACGCCCTCGTGTGACAAACGTTTACTGCTCACCTAGTTGGCACCAGCACTGTGCCGGGTCCCAGCTCTATAAAAACAAAATAATACGCAATCCCATTTCAATTCATTCACAGTCTATTCATGAAAACAGACCAAAAAATGTAAACAACGGGCAAGCCATAAATCATGAAGATAAGCACAATACTTTTGATTAGAAAAATGTGCTTTCAGAACACAGGTGAGGAACAGCTTATCTTCCCGTGAAGGGCGCGGTGAGGCCCAGGCCTCACAGCTCCGAGCAGGGCAGGTAGGCCCGGCGTTCCCAGGTTGCACAAGGGCCAAGACACACTCTGTGGCATCATCACAGTCGGGCCCAATCCACCCTCCAGGCTCTCAGCCACCTGCTTCTGCCTCGGCCACCTGCCTCTGTCCAGCCTCACCTTCGTCTCTCTGCCTTGTGACCAGTCCTCTCTCAGGAAGGTTGTCCCCTTGGGCTGGGGGCCAGCTATGGTCCAAACTCCATGGAGGAAGGGGACGCTCACACAGCCTGGCCGACCAGCCTCACGCCAGGGGCTGACCCCGAAAGGCCTCTACGCAGGCTCCTCCCTCTGCCCGAGTGCCTACCCCCCAGGGGGACCCCACTGTCACAGCCTTCCCAATCCTGGCAGCCTGCTACACGCCACCTCCACCCCACCTGCCATGCAAGTGCTGCAGCCCTCATTTTAGTTTGGAAAAAGGAGAGAGGAGGGAGGGAGAGGAGGCATAGGAGGCATAGGAGAAAGAAAAGAGGGTGAGAACTAAAGGGAGAAGCGAAGAGAAGGCCAGTGATGCGCGACAGGAAGATAAAATGTGCCTCTTCATCATTTCCATGTCGCTCTGGTATAGACTCTTCCATGAGCCTCCCATTACCCCTGGGGGGAAACGGGGTAGACACAGGTGAGGAAACGGGGCTCACTCGGTACAGAGTCAACGTCAGTAGCCAGTCAACAGCAGACATAGACCATCATTAGATGCCAAAAATAATTGGCCACTTCCAGTTGTGTTCAGGACGGAGGCAGCATCTTGTTACTGCAAAAGTGGAAGAACTAAAATACAAATGGGTCAGGTGGCTTGTCTTTGGTCACGAGGAGACTTCATGTTCATTCTGACACTTTGCATTCTGGTGTGACAGAAACACAAGCATTTCCAGAATGAAAAGACAGGGTCATTCACCTGGGGCGGGGCAGGGAGAGTGGCCACCCGAGACCCTGTCCAGGTGGCAGCCCACACACAGAGCCCTCGAGTCACAGCCCAGGGCTCCCTTCCTGAGGAGACTTTTGAAAGGGCGTACGTGTGACAAGAGAGCTGTTTTCACACAAGACTGACAGAAAGAGTTCGCCTACTGCCTGCCTAGGCTCCCTCCCGCTTTGAGACTTTAAAATCAACTTCATTTCCTTTTAAAACTAAATAAGGAAGAAACCGGGGTGCGGGTGCTATTCTTGGGAGCCTAGGGCCTCGGGTCACAGCCCTCGCCTTCCGATGTGATGGTCTCTGAGTTGCAACAGGGCCAGCTGCTTTTCTGTCCTTCCTATTTTTGAGACATGAAAGCATGAACCACTTCATTTCAGTTTTCTTCCTCAGTCTTGACTGGAAGTCACAGAGAGTACAGATGATGAGCAACGCTTAGAAAATCTCCACAGTCGCCTCACGAGGTCTTAGGACGGTCAGCACGGACCCCTTTCCCATGGTAGCAGTCAAGGCCAGCGTGGAGGTGTGTTCAGGTGGAACCCCAAGTTAGAGCTGGTCTGGCAAGACGGCACAGAGGGAAGGGAGGGAGGTGGAACTTCACAGGTGGGACCAGGGGAATCGGACCAGATCTGTTAGTTCTAGAATCAGCTAATCCAGGTGAGGGGCCCTAGGCCAGAGGTCTATAACCTCTGACTGGAAGAGGCCCTGAAGAAAAGAATGAGAAGCTGAAAGAGGAGAAAAGGAATGGGAGGAGCTGTGTAGAGAACCAGTAGCTCCCACGTGCACAGTGTTTTATAGTTATAAAGCACATCCTTGAATATTACCTGTGGAAACCCCAACATCCCTTGGAGGTGGAAAGAGCTACCTCATTCATGGCGCAGGTGAGGAAACAGGAAAAGAGAGCTTCGGTGACATGCCCAGGGTCCCACGGCTAGCAAATGGGAAAGGCCAGACTCCCAAGTGTGGCGATTCCCGCCGTAGAGGGCGCTACCCAGGGCTGCTTGGGTGCCACTCAATGGCCACCACCAAGCAGGGTGCACCCACGTGCCAGCCTCAAAATGAGCACACTCAATGCCTTGCTCCTGTCCCCCAAGTCCATTCCCAGGTCACTTCTGCCAGCCCCACAGAAATCCAGGACATTACAGCCTCCAGAACTCAGCCTCCACGATGAGGAAGTTGTCCTGCCCCCAGCTCTGGACGGAGCCCAAGCAGAAATGCTCTGGGTCAGCTCAGCTCTAGAGGCCCTCGGTGGAGCTGTCAGTTATATTTTTGAGGAAGTCACAGAGAGGCAAAGACTTCAGCCCATGGGACTTGCATTTTTGTTGCCTGGCCTTTTTGGGGGGAGGGGGAGAGATGTAATTTTTTTTTTAATTTTGAAAATCATGGTAAAATATACATCACGTAAAATTTACCATTTTAACCATTTTAAGGGTAAGTTCAGTAGCATTAAGTACATTCACATTGTCATGCCACTATCTCCACCATCCATCTCCAGAACTCTTTTCATCCTGCAAAACTGAAACTCTGTACCCATTAAACAGTAACTCCCCATTTCCTCTTCCCCAGCCCCTGGCAACCTCCATTCTCCCCTGGCAACCTCCAGGTCTCTATGAACTTGATAGATAGTACCCCATATGAGTGGAGCCGCAGAGCATCTGTCCTTTCGTCACTAGCTTATTTCACTTAGCGTGATGTCCTTAACTTTTGTCCATGTTTGTAGTAGGTGTCAAGGTTTCCTTCCATTTTAAGGGCTGAGTAACATTCCTTCATATGTGTACACCACACCTTGTTTTTCCTTTCGTCCCTCAACTTGGCTGTTTCTGCCTCTCACTTCTGTGCATAATGCTGCTATGGACCTGGGTTGGACTAGCCTGGCCTTTTGCTTTGTCCTTGAACTTGTCCCCTGCTCTTCTGTGCTGCTGCGGGTTATTTAGCGGTGTACACACAGCATTTAAGCCCTGATCCACATCCCAGAGCGACATCCCACATCCCAACCCATTCGTGTGCCAGGTACTGGCCCTGCAGGGTTGGCATCACCTGGCCTTGGAGAGGAGTTCATACTCTTGGGGAGCACAGCTGAGGTTTCTAATGGCTGCAGGGAATTACCAGAATTGTCTTCACTGCTGTCAGATTAAAACAGTTCGATTTCCTCACTGACCTTCTCGAAGCCAAAGAGCCATCCTTTGTAAGAGATGCTGCCAAAAGTTTTTGACCTGCATTCCGTCAGGAGACCAGACACCCACAAATCACTACCTAGTCTAGAAGATGCTTTTGTGAACACGAAGACAGGGTTAAAACGTGCCCAAGAGTTCTATTCCTTCGGACTTCTTAACACTAAAATATCTTCAAAGGCCGCAGAGGTTTTACTTAAACTCGAGAGTTTCCTCTGCTTAATCGTTCCCTCACAAAAGCTATCTGGAAATGACACACAATTTTGTTAAAATGAGCAAGGATTTCACCTAACAAATTAAATGTACTTATTTTTTTTATTTGAGCACTTAAAATAATTTAGGGTGTGAGAATTAGATTGGGATAATACTCACCCCAGGATGAGGACGGCTCTCTAACCCACCGTCCTCCTACCCCAGGGGTCTGTCTCTCTGCTCCCACCCCCCTGGGGGATGCCAGGGGACATGCACTCACCAGCAGGGTATGTCCCTCCAGTCTCCAAAACGGACACTTGGTGGGCCTTCGCACCAACGGTCTCCTGTCAGAGAGAGGCCAGGCCCCGGCTGCCACCGGCGTCAGGGGAAGGCGGCTGGCCTGCGACACACTGCCGCTAGGAGCCACTTCATACCGACGCTCACTTCCTGCAAGCCCGAGTCACGAGTCACGTTCAGCTACAAAGGTAGTTATGCTTTGAGTTAAAAAAAAATAAATAAAAGGAAAGGAAGAAAGCATTCAGGCCAGGGAGGGGGACGTGAAGTTTGCGCCTCAGCATGAGTCACCGAAGTGCAATAACCACATGCAAAACAGGGCGCCCTGCACAGCTGTGGCGGTGCTGGCTGCACAGGAGAGCCTGCGCCCAGTCCCCACTCCTGCCTCCAGCTGGGGACACCACTTGCTCCCAGCTGCTCCTCAGGAACATTGGTCCTCGCCGCCGCTAAACAAAGACAGCTTTCGGGAGGCCAGAGTCTCAGGGCAAGGGAGAACAGAGCTGGCTGTGGGGAGGAGGGTTCACAGGGGACACAGCACTGAGGAGGACTCTGTCCCTGCCTTCAAATGAGGGGGAATCCCAAGCAAGTCACAAAGTCCTTTGGACTAGTGGTGTCAGAGGTAACGCGGCCCAGCACGGAGTGGGCAGCGGCTTCTCCCTCCCTGAGGCAGGACGTCTGGCCCCAGACCCACCTGACCATAGCATTCTGCAGCCCATTGTGCCACCAGCCTCGGCAGGTACCGGCAACAGACCCAGAATTCTGCGACTGTTTCCTGAATTGGAGGATGCCCGTCAGAGGTCAGAAGAAGAGGAAAGAACACAGACAAAGCACGTAGCAGCCCCCTCTCAACAAACAGCCGTGTGTCTGACAGTCACCCGCCCACGGACGCACGGTCAGCAGAAGTGGAGAAGCTGGGAGTTGGTGCTGAGGAAATAGGAACCGCACAGGTTAACAACGGGGATTTGTTGCTTACACTGTTTATTCCCCACCCGTCTCCCAAAGAAGATTTGAAACAGTCGAGAATATTAAAACACAGGGAATGGGATAATTGAAACAAAAATGAAAAGTACAATCAGAAATCATTAGGAGAAAAAAGAACATTGTGCTGGAAAGCTAGATTAGAATAGTCATTGCATCTGGAACACTAATTCCAGCTTTGAATGTTCTGGCACAATGAATTTTCTAATAACGACTCCCATTTGTTTAGCACCAACAATGTTTTTGGTACTTTACATCAAAGTGTCCTAATCCACACAACAGCTCTGCGACACAGGAATAATTATTCTCATTTTGAGACGAGCTCACAGGGGCTGAGTAAGGGTAACTGAACTTCCCCAGTTCACTCAATAAGCAGCTGACTCGGGATTGAAACCCAGGGCCATCAGGCTCCAAAATGTGATTTTTACACAACCACACGTTGTCTCTAAGCTTTCAAAACCCTAAAAAAAAAGCATTCAGAGTTTTCAAGAGAATTACATATTTCCCTGGTGTTAAATTTTAGGAGAAACCTAAGTTCTTATGTTGAATAACATATCAGATGATCTCTTCAACTCAAATCCTATGAGATGCCAGGTGGTCTTCAAATGCCCATTCTTCATCCGAAGCCCCAGTAAAAGCTGAGGGTATAACCTCCACTCGGAGAAGGCGTTTCTATGGGGAAATGAGCTAATGTTGTCCAAGAGCCTTGCTCTCTGGTCATCTCACAAAATAAAGCAACAGGACCCAGAGACACATATTGTAATGGGTTCCTTAGATGATTTCTTTCAAACGCTAGATGATGGAGACACATTTCTTTTAGGTATGGGGCAGCAATCAATCAAAGAAGATTGAGGAGACTACCAAGTGCCACCCCTGGGTGATGAAATTTAAGAATCCCAATTTGTCTTCAATCCCAGATAAACAGCACTTCTGCATGAGACAGGGACCACAGTGGCAGCACCAAATTGTTTCTCAAAAAAGATGTTGGAATCTGCTCAACTAGCAGACAACTGTTTGATGTGATTTCCCAAAATTCTGTGTCTTAAATACTGGAGAGATTATTTAGACCAGAAAAGTTGTTACTCAGTTGTCCCCAGTAAGAAAAGAACCATGGCCTGGCACAGTGGCTCACACCTGTAATCCCAGTGCTTTGGGAGGCCGAGGCAGGAGGATCACTTGAGGCCAGGAGTTCAAGACCAGCCTGGGCAACATAGCAAGACCCTGTCTCTAAAGACAAAACAAAAGAACCACCACAGGGTCCCTTTACAGTATCTTATCTAGAGAAACCTCATTTTGATTCCTCTCCACAGCTAAAGGGATTTAACTGCTATGACTCTGAAGAGCTGAAAGAATCAAACCACTGTTTAGGCTACGTACTGCCCACTTGAACAAGAAATAGGGCCTGCTAGCGGTAACCATTTTAGTTACAACATCGCCGACCCCAAACGAGGCTCTGCCGGTGAGAGAGTGGGGAGAACGCAGCAGCTGCCCTCCTGCAGTGGTGGTCGGGCACACTCCCCACATCTCTACATGGTGTTAGAGCACAGAGAAAAGAGTGGGACAGCAAGCCTGGAACACTTCCCTCTTCTGCCCGGAGGCTATTTCTGCCCATTCTGGCCCCCGCAGTGAGACTGAGGTCTGTGCTTTCAGGAAGCTGCCTGGAGGTGTTGAGACGGTGGGTCGCAGACATGTGGGTACAGCCCCACCCAACAGAGGAAGGCTCAAACCCACAGAGAGATATTTGCCATGGAGCCCTAGAAGCCTGCCCATGGACCAGTCGGGAAGCCCTGGCTGGGCAGTCTCCTCCTATCTGCAGCACCAGTGAACACCGCAGTCTTTGCTGTGTCACCTGTGTCCTTAGTGAGCTGAAACACAGCATGTATAGCTATTTGGTGGTGACACGGACACGCATAGGTTGGGTCCTCCTGGAAACGGCCCAGCCGCCTTCCAGTGACCTGTCCGCCAGGAGCATGAGAGAGTTCCCGTTTCTCCATTACCCACCAACATTTGGGATCGTGAGACATTTTGTTCCTGCCAATCTGATGTGTGAGAAATAGTATACAATGGTTATTTTAACTTTGATTCTAACTTTCACTGGTTACTAGTGAACTTGAGGATCTTTTCATGTGTTTACTGGCCATGCAGTTTTCCCCCATTGCCCATTTTCCTATTTTGTAGGCTATTTTTTCTTTTTATTTGTATTAACCCATATATATTCTTCATACTAATCCTTTATCTTTTGTATATGATGTGTAAATATCTGCTTCGAGTCTAACACACATCTTTTAGCTTTGTTTATAATGTTTTAGGGGCCTACAGATGTTTTTACCTTTGTGTAGTCAAAATATTGCTTTTTCCTTCCAAGTCTGTGCTCTCTGAATCTGGTTTGAGAGATCCTTCCCTATCAGGATAGGGAAGATTGTAAAGACATTTTCCTGTATTTTCTCTAAAGTTGTAATGTTTTATTTTTTATAATCAGATCTTTAATTATGATCTGGAATTGATTATGATGAATGGTATAAGAAAGACTTTTAAGTTTATTGTCATAGGCAGTTTGGTGTCAGGAACTTGAGGCCAAACTGCTCTGCTACGTAGTAACCGTGTAACCTCGAGAATTATCTAACCTCTCTGTGCTTCGGCTTCCTCATGCGTAAAACGGGGATAATAATCTTGTCTGCCTCATAAGGATACTGTGAGAATTTAATTAATATAGGTAAAGTGCTTAGAACAGTGTGTGGTATATATTAAATGTTCATTAGATGGTCATTATTATTAATATTTTGAACATAACCTCTAATGAAGATAGGATTACTAGAACTTAATACGGCAAAGTCTAGCACCCGGAAAACCCTGAAAAATTGTCAGAGGGCTATAGAGACAGGTAAAACAACCCCCCAAGTCATCAGTAAGAATGTGTGTCTCCCCAGTACACACAGAGAAGCAAGTGGGGAAGTTGTCATTGTTATTGGCGTAGCCAGTAATCTCACTGCAATTGTTACTGGCTGAGCCCAATAATCTAATTTAAAACAATTCTGTATTTAACAATTTTAGTTTATTAAATAAAATCTATGTGTCACTTCCTCCGAGTTCCACCTGAGATGTTATCTTAAACAGCTGCAGGGATCAAGGCAATGAAACTACTAAGTACAACATATCTCAAAAATGTTGCTTTATACAATGCACTGCACTGAGAATATTAATATAATCACTAACTGATTGGAGTTTCTGCTGAGTGAGCAGAGGCATGATTGTAAACAAATAGTTACAGCCACATGGTAAATGTTAGAGTAAAGCAAGGTTTCTCAACCTCAGTGCTACTGACCTGTGTGGCTGGGTAACCCCACACTGTGCTGTGGGGCTGTCCTGTGCCCTGTAGGATGTTCCGCAGCGCCCCTGGTCCATCACCATGGCTAGCTGTGGCACACCCCCTGCCCCCACTGTGACAAACAAAAATGTCTCCTGGACATTATGAACTGTCTCCTTGGGGGAAATGTCACCCCTGGTTGAAAACTGCTGGACTGGGCTGGGCGCAGTGGCTCATGCCTGTAATCCTAGCACTCTGGGAGGCCAAGGTAGGTGGATTGCTCAAGGTCAGGAGTTTGAAACCAGCCTGAGCAAGAGCGAGACCCCGTCTCTACTATAAAATAGAAAGAAATTAATTGGCCAACTAATATATATAGAAAAAATTAGCCAGGCATGGTGGCACATGCCTGTAGTCCCAGCTACTCGGGAGGCTGAGGCAGCAGGATTGCTTGAGCCCAGGAGTTTGAGGTTGCTGTGAGCTAGGCTGACGCCATGGCACTCACTCTAGCCTGGGCAACAGTCTCAAAAGAAAAAACAAAAAACAAAAAGAAAACTGCTGGACTGGAGGGACGGCCAGGTGCACAAGCCCCATCAAAGAGGAAGTACCTGACTGTCTGAAGAAGAGGCAGAGGACTTATGGAGGAAATGAGGGCTTGGTTGACTTTACAGTCTGAGTTAGAGTGTTCCAGGTGAAGAAGTCTGGGGCTCTGGGACATGCCAGGAGGAGGAAAAATCTAGCCATAGACTCAGAGCCACAAGGAAGCATGACATGATCTGTATGGCTGGGAGTAAGGATCATGGTAAACTAACTCAGCTCAGGAAAAACTTAGCATTTTTTAAAAAATATTTTCATTTTAAAAATAAAATTGATGAAATCGTTAATATCTGTTTTCATACGCAGGCCATTTTAAGATTTTGAAATAAGATGGTTTCCATTTCTAGGCCATCCAGAAGCCATCAGGCTGGGAAAACTGACAGCCTCACAGTGCTAAGGCCCTAACCAAGGGAAGAGCCTGGCCTGCCAAAGATTGCCGAAGCTCTGAGGACTTCAGACCTTCCTATCAATGAGCGGTAGGGAAAGCAATGACATTCCAGGACACTCTATTCTATTCTTTCTGCAACCTTGGCTACTGGATTCATCACCCTATTGTTTAGTATCTGATACTCAGCTCAAATGCCTGCCTTATGTTTTGATCCTGGAGACATTCCCTACTTAGCGAGATTGTGTCCATATAACCTAAATAAATTGGCATTTTGGAAAATCTCCCTAAAGCTGCTGCAGTGCATCTCTCCTATGGGTTGAAGTTGACTCAGAGAGAACCACCTTTTCTGGAGTCTATAGTTCCCTTACAAGAAGCCTGAGGGGAGATACAAGACGGTTTGTACTAACACTCTAGCCACTGCTAGGAAGAGAGACTGTAAATGGAAAGACATGAGGACTCTGGGAAACAGGTAGAGGAACCTTGGATGACAGCAAAGGATAATGATCGATGAAGCACATGGTAAGATAAAGCACCTACCCCTGGGCTGATGACATTGGCTTGTATGGGGTCACATTTGAACACTTGCAACATCCTATGTTTAGAAACTTGGGTTCTAAGGCTCAGCTCAATATCTTTGCTAACCTCTGGCCAAGGTGCTGTAGAAAGTTTTCTTGAGCTCTGCTCTTATCCCCTGTAGTGGGTTAAATTGTGCTTCCCGAAAGACAGGTTCAAGTCCTAATCTCCAATATCTGTGAATGTGACTTTATTTATTTGGAAACAGTCTTTGCCAATGTAATCTATTTAAGAGACAGTCATACTGGATTAGAGTGAGTCCTAAATCCAATGACTGGTGTCTTTTATAAGAGAAAGGACAAAGAGAGACACAAAGGCAACACAGGAAGAAGGCCACGTGAAGACAGAGGCAGAGTAGAGTGATCTAGATGTACGCCGAGGAACGACTCGAGAAGCCAGGAGGGGCAAGCCAGGATTCTCCCGAGAGCCTGCACAGTGGGCACGGCCCTGCCAACACCTTGGTTCAGACTTGCAGCCTGCAGAACTGCGAGACAACAGATTTCTGCTGTTTTAAGCCATCCTGTTTGTGGTAATTTGTTATGACAGCCCTAGGAAACTAGTACACCCTTCATCCCCTCCAACACTGTCCCTCGGAGCTCTTAGTTTGGATAACCATTTACTCAGTTACGCCTACTCCTACCACACGATGAGACGACAGCAGAACAGCTAGAGCGAGGCCTGTGCCTGAAGGATTTGGCAGGCCAAGGAGCGGCCGGCTGCATGGGATGCAGCATTGCCTGTGCCTGCACATGCTGGATGTCCCTCTCCCTGCACATCCAGGACAGACCTCAAAATTAGGCAAGTTTCACGGTCAAGCCCATCGTGCTATTTCCTATAAGCACATGGTAGGGGAAAAGGGCCATGAGTATGTGTTTTTGGCTTATCTGAGAGTAGTAGAAAATTATTGATGTAATAATGAAACATCACCTCTATTCAGGATTATATTAAAGATAAAAATGCATACTGCCATCCACTGAGACTGCAGTATTTGCAAGACCAGTTTCCTACCATGTGAAGCATGCCCCTGCATGCCACATGTGCCCAGATGAATACACGGTGCCCATCCTCACGATTCTTCCAGGATAGCCCTCGGCCACACATCCCTCTGACAGAGCACAGACCACCGTCAACCACGAGGGCTCCATTCTGACCCTCTTCCGCCAGATCGAAGAAGTTCTACTAAAGCCACATCCATCCATGGCCATTCCGAAGATATCTGAAATATTTCCTGTGATGCCAAATGAGCGATTATGTAGCAAAGACTATATAACTTCACAATTTTTTACTGTTGTGATAATTCTATGTTCTAGCACTGAGCCAACTTAGATATCAAAGGCAGCTCTCAGCTTACACATTGCCTCCTCTGGGAAGCTTACTCTGATACAAATCTGGATTTGGGGTTGTGTGTGGAATAGATATTAAATGAAATCATACTCAACACCATCTGAGTAGTTTGGTGCCAACCCTTGGTGAAGGTCCTATTCACAACTCCCAGAGTAACTTTTCTCAGCTATTCCAGTGCCACTTCCTTTCTTCGTAATGTCCTGGAATTTTCTAGCACCTGGTAAATCAAATCCAAGCTTTTCTGTTTTGCATTCAGTGCACTCCTGTGGTGATTTCCTCCTCTCTTTGGGCCCTCGTCACTTTGCATGGTGCTGTGTTAGTCAGCTCATCTCACTGCTCTCCTGTCCACACGTCGCTTGTTACCACCTTCATACACCTTCACTCCTGACTCAAGTTTTCCAACTTGGGATCCCAAGCTCCCTCCGCCAGACCAAGGAAACAAAACTTTTCTCATTTTAAGGAACCTGAGGCCATTGTGGTCTTGTTCTAGATTCAGGGCTAGCAGTACTTTTCTTACTTCTCTATTTATACCAACTCTCTTGCTTGTATGTTACCACATTTGTAATCCTTTATGTCAGTCGAGCTTCCCTGTGTTGTGAGCAGAGCTAACAGAAATAAAACTTTTTAATTGCCCATAAAACATCACTCAAAAACCCTGCCCATCTGCCCATTCAATAAACAAGGCATAAAAGAGGAGGCAAAACACAAAATTGTTAACTTTTGGTAGTGCCCCTAGCAAAATTAATTAAGCCTAGTAATAGTCCAGCGAGGAGACAGTAAGAATAAAGATTGTCCCCTTAGCAGAATAATTCAGATCACTTGCTTTAAGAGGAGATACTTTTGAAAATGAAGGGGATCTCCACATTCTGTCGTTTAACAACAGGAAGCACAGCGTCTCTGAAATTTCCCATCAAAACACGGTTTCATAGCAACAGCCACCGAAAAGGCAAATTTCTGTGATTTCGGTTTTACTATCTAGCATGCATTCTTTGTGACTCAATTTAGATGGGTGAGAAATGTCAAACTTGAGATTTAACTTTGTTGTGATGAGTGGAAAACAAAGATGGAATATGTCTCTTAGTAACTAATGAGCAATTTATTAAAAGACATTTGTAAAAGTATTAATTGCTGAATCTATTTAAAGTTTCTTTCTTCTTTAGCTTTTAATGGTTCTGATCAAAATCTTTGAAAATTCAATTGGTAGGAAAGATGAAGCCGAAACTTTGCAGTGATAATAATTGAGAAGTTTTAGGCTTAAAATAACTTTTTTTAATAAAAAAAAATCTGACTACTAACAACTCACTCAAGTTTTTTCAGTTTCAGCAAAAGCCAGTAGGCTATATCACTGGAGCCTGATTAAAGTTCACCTAAAACCTGGAGAAGCAAAACAGAAGCAGAAAATATGGTCCCTTTATCCTAGATAGTAGTAGTAGTGATCTAAAGCTGACGTTAACCAAGGATACTTGTGAACACTATTGGTTAGAGGGAATCATTAAAATCATACATTGCTGTAATTCAGTGTTTCTATCCACACAGCTTTATTAAAACCACAGTTTCTCATGCCTAAATATCAGCATTTGCAATTAAGGGTAGTTTTTCCTTGGAATGCTAGGTTCAAAAAATTTTACTTTGATTTTTCCCACCGAATCTATTGAATTCAAGTTTTAGGTATCAGGTTATTTCTTCTCACTGCTCCTATCACATGCAACCAGTATTTGTCTTGCTCATTTATTCTTTCAGACCACATTTTAGAATCTTTTATATGGACGATACTTATTTTTTTATATTCAGGGTGATAGTTTCTTACATAATTAAAACTCTTTCTATTGGGGAATTACGTACAACAGTGGGAAGACATCTGCTCTTAGCAGTACGGTGGACTAGGTATTCTGAATTGTGACCACCCCCACCCCCTCCCCCATAAAACATTACATGCCAGATAAATTACAACAATCATACTTTTAAATGCATTGATGAGATTGCAAGACAGGAAATTCCTCATGACCCACAAATATATTAACAAAATGGTAAGCAAAGCACCAGTCAGGGTGGCCCTGCATGTAGAGCTGGGGACCAAGGGCCTCAGGTCGCAGTGATGAGGGACATTGACAGATGAGACTTTGGGCTTGAAAGAGAATTGGGAAGCTGAATCTAAGATCTTTACATAAAGCCAGGAGACTAGAGGGGGCCACCATCAGAGAAAGACTAGGCTAGAAAAAAACTATCCACAAGCATTTCCCCCAGTTCTGCGATGATGGGTGTGTGGACGGGAGACCTTAATAATAGACATGTTTTCCCTGGTATTTAGTCAACTCTTACTACGGTCTAGGGGTCAAAAGAACAGTATGCTTTGCACATGGAAATGCCAAGAAATGAAAGTGGCCGCAGGTGACTGCCTCACCTGGAGTCTGAAAGGTAAATATAAATCTCCTCTGGAGAAAAGCATCCTCAGTTTAGGTACCTTAAGAGTTCCAAAGTATGTACTCTCAATTTAATAATAATAATAAAAAAATCAAAAACACATAAGGAAAGAAGGACTACATAACAAGAGTCAGCAAGAAATAAAATTTAATTCTCAAGAAATTAAGATATTGAAATTATCAAAAACATAAAGTAGCCATGTAAATACAACAGTAGAAATAAATGAGCAAGGAAAAAATAAAATAAAAAACCAGGAGAATTCAGAAAAGGATCAAACAGAACTTCTAAAAATGAATCGCTGAAATAAACTCAATAGATGGGTTAAATAGCAGATTGCGTTTATATGAAGAAAGAATGGGAGACCTAGAATAGAGACCTGAAAAAATTACTCAGAATTTATCATATGGAAAATATGAGAATTAAGATACAAAGAACAGAATGAGAAAGTCTTACATAAAACTGGGGTTATAAAAGTAAAGAATAGATAGAACAGGGAGAGGCAGTATTTGAAGAGAAAATGGCAGACAAGTTTCCAGAATAATGGAAAACATGAAGCCATCAGCCACAGGAAATGATATACCAATAAACATAAAGAAAACACATATCTGGACACATTACAGTGAAAGTCTAGAATACCAAAGACAAAGTAAAACCTTAAAAAGCAGCCAGAGCCTTTTCAACAAATAGTGCTGGTCCAAGTGGATGTCCATAAGCCACTCCCCCCAATTTAACTCCAAATGGATCACAGACTTAAATCAACAACATTTCAAGGGGAGGAAAAAAAGGAGAAAAATTTCAGAAGCTAGTGCTAGGCAGAGTTATTTCTTTTGAGACCAAAAAACAGAGTCCAGAAAAGGAAAAACTGATAAATTGCAGGAAATCAAAAATCTTTTGCTGTGCAAAATTCTGTTAAGATGAAAAGACGAACTACACACTGGGAGAAAACATCTGCAATCAATACATCCAACAAAGAACTCATATGACAAATATATAAAGAACTCTTAAAACTCAAAAGTAAAAAAAAAAAACCAAAAAACAAGAAAATCCAATTAGACATAAAGTGACATTTCATTGAAAAGTATATGCAGATGGCAAAATGAGTACACGAAAAGATGTTAAGTATCATTAGCAATGAAGGAGACAGAACTGAAAACCAAAATAAGCTGTCACTATATACCTATCAAAATGGCTAAAATAAAACATAGTTACA
This sequence comes from Mirza zaza, assembly GCA_008750895.1. Lineage (NCBI taxonomy): Eukaryota > Metazoa > Chordata > Mammalia > Primates > Cheirogaleidae > Mirza > Mirza zaza. The sequence goes on along the minus strand of VSMD01090962.1, from coordinate 21,282 downwards.
CCACCAAATGCTGGTGAGGACGTGGATAAACTGGATCCCTCATACATTGCTGGTGGGAATGTATGATGGTTTGACCCACCTTGGAAAACAGCAGCTTCTTAAAAGTTTCAATTATACAGTAACTATATTTCCTAACAATTGCACTCTGTATATTAGGCAGAACTATTACCTTGTTGTTGTATTTGAAAATTAAGGATGGTTTAAGGAGATATGTGTATGTGCCAAATTGACGAGGTGTGGATTTGTGGGCTTCATTTTGCCAGTTTGACTGGATTAAGGAATACCTAGAAACCTGCTAAAGCATGAGTGTATCTATGCGTGTTTCCAGTGGAGATTAGTGTGTGAGTCTGAGGGGAGTAGTGGGAAAAATGGGTTGTTCTTCAGTTATTCAGGTGACTGCAGCTATAAAGCTGGGTGTACACAATTACTAACTTGATATGGATGTACACATTTCCCTTTTTGACCTGTTTCTTTATAAATACAGTTTTTCTGCTTATAACTGTTATACCTGTATGTCATTAATATACCTTTTTATGCCTGCAAAAACATGTATTCTATTATTGTCTATTGTATTGTATAAGAGGCCTATAAAGTGTTCTGTCCTGCTTTTTTTATGTCTTTCAAATAAATCCCCTTTTAAAATATAAATATATTTTAAAGCATTTTTAAGTTATATTTTCCAGAATTATATTTTTGGAACTGTGATTTTCAGGATTTTAGAGTTTAGGGATTTTGATCTTTCAGGATTTCAACAATCAGGATTATGGCGTTCTGGATTGTGTCTTTTGGGACTATGATCAGCTCCCCCCAAAAGGCCACATACTTTATAATTCCACTTATATAAAAGCATTGAAATGACAAAATTATTGGAATGTTCAAGAGATCTGTGGCTGCCAGGGATTAAGGAGGAAATGAAAGTGGCAGGGAAGTAGGTGTGTCTATAAAAGGACAACAGGAGGGGTCCTTGTAATGATGGCAGTAGTCTATATTGCCACTGTGTCAATGTCAACATCTTGGTTATGATAATATACTATAGTTTTATAGGATGGTACCATTGGGAGAAAATGGGTAGAGAGTACATGGGATCTCTCTGTATTATTCTACAATTGATTTAAAAGTTAAAACTTTAATTAACAATAGCAAAAAAGCAGCCAGAAAGAAAAGTCACATTACATCCAAAAGAATGACATTTGGAATGACAACAAACATCTCTGAAGCTATAACAAAAGTCAAAAGACTGTTAAAGACCAAGTACTGAGAAAAAGTAATTGTCAACTTAGAATTCTGTATACAGAAAATCAACTTTATGGAACATGGGTGAATTAAAAACATTTCTGATAAACAAAAACTAAGAGTCACCATCAACAGATTGTCACTTAAAGCAACTTCAAAGGACTTGCTCTAGTAAGAAAGAAAATTTTCCGGCTGGGCGTGGTGGTTCGTGCCTGTAATCCTAGCACTCTGGGAGGCTGAGGAGGGCAGATTGCTCAAGGTCAGGAGTTCAAAACCAGCCTGAACAAGAGCGAGACCCCGTCTCTACTAAAAATAGAAAGAAATTGGCCAACGAAAAAAATATATAGAAAAAATTAGCCGGGCATGGTGGCACATGCCTGGTAGTCTCAGCTACTTTGAGAGGCTGAGGCAGGGAGGATTGCTTGAACCCAGGAGTTTGAGGTTGCCGTGAGCTGGGATGATGCCACGGCACTCTAGCCCAAGCAATAGAGTGAGGCTCTGTCTCAAAAAAAAAAAAAGAAAAGAAAAAATTTTCCTAGGTGAATGGTCTGAGATGAAATAACAACTATTTTAACAATAGAAATAACAACTATTTTAACAAGAGAAATAACAACTATTTTAACACATGTGTAAATCTAAACAATTATTTATATAAAAGCAATAATAATCACAAGGTCTAATTTTTTTTTTTTTTTAAAGATTTGAGGTCTCACTATGCTGCCTAGGCTGGAGTGCAGTGGCTATTCACAGGCATGATCATAACATACTGCAGCCTCAAATGATCCTCCCAGCTCAGCTTCCTGAGTAGCTGGGACTACAGGTGTGCACCACCATGCCCAGCTCAAGGTCTAATTTTAAGGTTAAAAATCACAGGCTAATAGGCCGGGCATGATGGCTCATGCCTGTAATCCTAAGTGCTCTGGGAGGCCAAGGTGGTAGGATCGCTTAAGCTCAGGAGTTTGAGACCAGCCTGGGCCATATATTGAGACCCCATCTCTACAAAACTTTAAAAAATTAGCTGGGCAAGGTGATACATGCCTCCAGTCCCAGCTACTTGGGAGGCTGAGGCCTGGGCTAAGCCCAGGAGTTTGAGGTTGCAGTGAGCTACCATGACACCACTGTACTCTAGCCAGGACAACAGACAATGATTCTGTTTCAAAAAAAAAATCATAAGCCAAGACTCAAAATACTGGATGATTATAGCCCAAAAGTCTTAAGAAGAGTGACATAAAGAGTTCCAAGACTCTCTCAATTAGAGAGGAAGGTAAAAATATTAACATTACACTGTTAAGGGTAAAATTCAAAGGCAGTTTCCCAAAACAAAAAAAATGGGGGAGTGGAAATAATTTAAAGTAAATCACCCAAAAATGAGGGAGGTAGAGACAGAAAAAGCACAAAATAAAGTGGTAGGAATACATCCAAATATATCAGTAAACAACTAAATGCACTAAATCCACCAGTTAAAGATTACATTTAAAAATAATCTAACTATATACTGTTCATGACACACAATAAAACATAAGGATATTAATCAATAAAAAATAAAAGGATAGTAAAAACCTACCAGCTAAACTATGAGTAACTTTGTCAATAAATTAAAAACTATGATAATGACAACTTTCCAGAAAAAGGTAATAACAAAAATGATTAACACTAAAGAAATAGAAAAGCTAACAACTCTGTAATAATTGAAATCTAATCAATAGTTAAGAAATTTTCTCATAAAATAAATGCAAGGTTCAGACAATTTTATAGGCAAGTTTTATCCAACTTTCAAGGAATAAATCATTTAAATCTTTTTCTTCACTTCCAAGAAAATAGAAACACTCCCTGACTTATTCTTAGTATCTACAATATATAAAAAAAACCTCTTTAAAGAAATTAGTTAGAAAAAGATAACCTAATGGGCAAAAGACATGAAACAAGCTTTTCACAGAGAACAATCAAAAATGAATATAACATATAAGTAAAAAGATGTTCAGCCTTGTTAGCATTTAGGAAGTACAAATCCAAATGATAATTAGCTTTTACTCTGTTAAAATGGGGTAACAGAGGCATTATTTAACTTCCCTTTTAAATTAAAAACCTGTACATTCTTTCAAATTCCTGTTAGAAAAAAAAAAAAACCTGTACAAAATATACACAACAAAGTTTTCCAGACAAGGGGACAACAGCCAGTGCAGGACATTGACTCCTGAAAGAAGGAAAACAAACAAGGAAAGTACCACAATTGCCCAAGCTTACTACATGGAATTCCCAGGTTGTAGCACTAGGCTAGAGAAATAAACTTCCTGCATTGAGAATTTAGGGGAGCCAAGGTAAAATGTGTAGGACAGAGTATTGGAGAGGGAGGGAGCTCCAGAGGGTTCCCCTCGGGTCTCTTCAGCTAAACACCAATTAGCTTATGTGAGGAAACTACCCAAGGCTGGGAAAGAACTACAAGAAAGGAACAGAAGGTACAATTTGAGAGCTCATACATGGCTCAGAATAGTTCATGTTCCCAGAAGGCAGAGTGGAGAAACCGTGTAATAGGGAAGATTATTCAGAAAGGTATTACCTTAGTAGTGGGTCAAATTAGCCCTAGATTAAAGGCAATTCTGGTCCTAACTCATTAAGCTTAAAAGCAAGCTATGAAATGATGAAACTGCTTCCAAGTAACTTAATCATGTCCTAGAACAAAGCTCAAGACAGTTGAATACAGAAACTCCAGCACCCAACATAACCACCAAATATTACCAGGCATGCAAAGAAGAAAATTACAACCCAATGGGGGGAAGGGGTAGGCAGGATGTAGGGAAGATTTGGGATTGGGTGGGAATAAATCAATAGAAACATTCCTGAGCAATGCAGGTTGCAAAAAAAAAGAAAAAAAAAAAAATCAATAGAAACATACTAGAAATGATACAGAATGGGCAAGTACATTAAAACAGTGAGTGTGTGTGTGTGTGTGTGTGTATATATATATATATGAGATATTCAAAAAAATAAAGGAAAGCATGAGCATGTCAAGGAGACATAGAAGATAAAGACTCAAACAGAACTCCTAAAGATTAAAAATATGTCTGAGGTGAAAAATACACTGGATAAGATTAAAAGGAGATTAGATACTGCAGAAGAAAAATTAATGAACAATGAGGACACAGCAATGGAAACATGAAACAGAGAGGAAAAAAGACTTTAAAAAAATCTGAAGAGCATCAGCGTGCTGCGAGACAATTTCAAGTGGCCTAACATACACACAAGTATTAATAACTAAAACTCCAGGAGATGAGTGAAAAGGAGTAGAGAGACAGAAAAACATAAGTGAAGAAAAAATGTCTCAGAATTTCCAAATTTGATGAAAACAATAAACAGGTAAACAGCCACAGCAGAAGAGACATGAAAGAAAACTGCATCATGAACATCATAATGAAATTGCTTAAAACCAGTGATTAAGAGAAAACCTTAAAAGCAGCCAGAAAAAAAAAACACCACTTTACACAGAGAAGAACAAAAGTCAGAACAGTAGTCTTCTTGCTGGAAATCATAAGATAACCACTTAACATCCATTAGACTGGCAAAATTTAAAAGTCCAAATTTAACACATAGACTACTATGTGAGTTATATTTAACTCAGGCTAGTTTTGAGCCTGGTGCCTTGTGAAGCAAAACTCTATAGTTGGTTTGCGAAAATCTTACTTGTGGATGTTCTTATTGTTACAATTAACACTAACAATTTAATCCTAAAAACATGGACTGCATTGCATATAACTCACCCACAGAAAATAAAAAAAAACAAATTAGAAAGCATAGTTTTAATAAAACACCATGGCCCCAGGGAAAAATTTTTTTTCCCCTAGTGCGGCAGTCAGTGTGTTAACAAGTGTTGGAGATGATGTGAAACAACAGCTACACAGTGTGCCGGTACAGCTGTTTCAGAACAAAATGTGGCATTATCTTGGAAAGATGAAGATACCCATACCACATGACCAAGCAATATCACGCCTAGATAGACAATGTTCACAGCAGCATCATTTGCAACAGTGAAAACAAAACAAACACAAAACACAAATGTCCATCAACAGAAGAATAATTTGTGGCATATTCATGTAACACTATATAGCAATAAAAAATGAATGGCTCTCAAAAAATGCTACATTGGAAAAAGAAAGTCACAGAAGTAAACATATATTATGCCAGTTATATAAAATTCAAAAACATACAAAATTAACATTTCATTTAGGGATACATACATATGTTGTAAAACTATAACAACAATGACAAACACAAAATGCAGAATTACTTGAGAGGGAGAGGGCCCATAGTGGACTTCTAAAATGTAGGTAATAGTCTATTTCTTAAGCTGGCTGATGGGCACACAGATATTTACATTTATTATTCTTTATACCTTATATATACATGTTTATATATATTTTTTGTAGTATGAAATACTTCATTAAAAAAAGAGTGAAAATGTGACTTAAAAATGAAGACTACCATTTATGTATAACAATAAAATTAGTGTGAAAAATGTATAGAAAGAAAATGTTCAATTCTTTATCTTTCAGTGCCCTATACAATCAGCATTAATCTAAAAGGGCCATATCCTAGTATGAGAAAAATAACAAGCAGAGCCTTTAGCTTTTTTGACGCAAAATCTGAACACCTGCTTTCCTGGTACTCTAAGTCAGACAAGGGTGAGTATGTTAGCCACTCATTTCTGCCTCTTATCTTTCATCTGTACTTAGATTTTTCTTTATCTTTGGATTTCTTTGGACTTCTGCTTCGGTCTCGTTTTTTACTCCTTTCTCTTTCATAAGGATCTGTTTGGTATTTGGATTTGTGACTATTACTGTAGTGGCCATCCCGTTCTCGAGATCGGCTACGGCTTCGGTTCTGAGGCCGGCCTCTCTTTTCACTCTTTTGTTTCTCCCAACAGCTTTCTTCTTCCTCATAGTGACCAAACCCCATTTCTCTGTAGATATCCTGTCAAAGGAATGGAGAGTTACAGATGAATCTGTAAAATAACCATTTTGTGGGCATTGCTACTTAATGAAACTTTAAAAAGTCTACCATCAGCAAGCTGTTGTAACTGCTCAGATTTGAACACTACCACTAATGCCAATAATCTTATAAATTATAAAGCACGCTGGGTGCAGTAGCTCACAACTGAATCCCAGCACTTTGGGAGGCTGAGGCAGGAGAACCACCTAAAGCCTGAAGTTCAAAACCAGCCTGAGCAACATAGCAAGACCCTGCCTCTACAAAAATAAAAATAAAAACAAAAACAATTAGCTGGGCATGGTGGCGAGCAACTGTAGTCCCAGCTTCTCAGGAGGCTGATATAGGAGGATCGCTTGAGCCCAGGAGTTCAAGGCTGCAGTGAGCTATGATTGTGCCACTGTATTCCAGCTTGGGCAACAGAGTAAGACCCTATCTCTAATTCATTAATTAAATTTTAAAAATAAAATAAATTACAAAGCAAAAACAGCTGGGCATGGTGGAACAAGTCTGTAATCCCAGCTACTCAGGAGGCTGAGGTGGGAGGATCCCTTGAGGCAAGCCTGGATTAAAGAGCAAGACCCCATTTTTAAAAAGTTAAAAAGAGAAAAAATAATTCAGAAAAAGATTTAACCAGTTTTCTTAATAATCTCATTGCTTTGTATCTAGTATTTCAGCTAAATTGAAAGATCAGATCCCAAAACACTGAAATTAGAAAAAGTCTTTAGAGCAATGTTATAATACCAAAAATTCTGATTATGTATAGTCAGATTTCCACCTCCTCTTTCTCTAATTCTCCAAAATGTGGTCCCATCATTGATCTGCAATGAAATGAAACTACTAACTCCCCATAAGAATGCTAAAAGAAGACATCATTTAAATAACATAGGAAGAGGTCTTAGGTAAGTCAACCAGTCTTAAATGGAATATTATATACTTTCATCTGGGCAATTAATTTTCAAAATGTTTTATTATATCTTATAAGAGCCCCTCTCCAGATCTTCAAATAAATTTTCCATGTTTAGATTAGGCTGATATGTTTTTGCTAAAATTATTATTTACATATATCTTAAAAATCAGTTAAGAAACACTGGAATAATTCATTGCCTCAAAGATAACAAAGAGGTACATTTAATTCTATTCTTAATAATTAAATAGCAGTAGTAACTTTCCCATATAGAAGAGGGCTAGTTAATGGCAATAATTCTATTTCTGCTTGTGCCCTATCCCTAATTAAAACAAGTATCTCAGCACATGGCTAAAATCTCAAAGAGACCAGAGTCAATGCACTTTTAAGAGATAGTTTGTAAAATTCAACTTTCTCAAAAGATAGCTCAAAGGAAAGGCAAAATTCTAAGGACTGAATTCTCAAGGGTCCCAACTGTATCACCATAGACATTATTATAGACATAAATGTCAAAGCTTAAAATCCAGAGTCATGGATACTTATGGTTAAGAATTGGGTTTTAAGCAAATGGTTAATTGTCTAGATAACTGTACCTTATACTTGGCATAGAGTTTGCAGTATGTGAAGACAGATCTAAAATGACTGTTATAATCACTGTGTTTGTGGAATACAATATTATAAAATGATTCATGATTTTCCACACAATCCCAATAGTTCTTGTCATTCTGTAAGAGTTCATGAAGTAGAAAAATCCTTTACCATCTACTTTCTAGCAAAATATGATATTCCTAGATAAAATAATTTTTTATACTTCCTATAACACATGCAAAATATAAATATCTGTGTACTATTATGTCTGTATACCTAGTACTTATTTCTGTATTGGTTGAGACAATAAACATAAAATGCAGAAACTATCAGCCAATGTATTAAATATAACTCCATATAATCCTCAGCATATTATTTTATAAATAGGTACTTAAATGCTTTGAGTATTTAAAATAAAAGAGAGATATATTTCCAAACGACATCACATAAAAAAGATTAAAAATATATCAAATGAAAGAAATAAAAGGTTATATAACAATTAATTCTTTGAAAAAATTAAGGAAGAAAAAAATGTGAATTGGACTGAAACTTTAAAATCACTCCTACTTGGAGCAGTTTTCAAAGCTATATAATAAGCTTTGAAGTCAGGCAGATCTGGGTTCAAATAGTCTTTGCCATTTAGGAGATATGTCAAAAAAGAAGTACTCTTGAGGTTAGATTTATCAGGGAAGGTTTCTGGAGATAATTATTTAATTGCTCAGTAATGACATACAAAATTGAAAAGAGGGTGTGGGGTACAGAATAATGAAAAAAACCCTAACACCTGACTGAATCAAAATAAATGTTAAAGTTCTAGCTCTCCCACTAAACTATAAAGGCCTAAGGACCTGTGGGATCACTACCTTCATATTTAAAGTGAGGGAAATGAATTAGATAAGTTCTAAGTCCTTTCCAGAATGGACTTTAAACAATTCTATTATTTTATACATTTAATACATAGATGATTAAACTACCATGTGGCCAAAAAGGAAAGAAAAAAAAACAAAAACACAAAATGGCCAACTTAAAGCAATCAACTTAATCTAGTAAATGACTTGATGTAAAGTAATCAAAAAGTCTAATTTAACTAAAAGCTATACTTGTTCAGGTTTCTGGGGCTAAATAAAAGATTTAGTTAAATCTAAATCATTAAAATAATATTAAGTCATTAAAATGACAGTAAAAATAGAGTCCCAAATTACAAGAATAAAAACACTATGAAAACCCCAGTGGAGGACTGATTACTAGTATGAATACTTCTCAGCTAGGCAACTCCCGGCTGAATACTCATTTCCTGTAACCCCAGTAAAACCCAAACCTCAACAACACAAAACCATCTTTGGAATTAAGACATGAGGTGGAAAAATTAAGCAGAGAAGTTTTCGAATTGAATAGTATGGCTGTCACTCAATAAAAAACAAAGAATTCGAAGAAATAAGTTAAAACATTCTTAGGAAACCAGACTCACCAAGCAAATACCAACAAATAGGAAAATCTGAGCTATATCTGAAATTAACCTAGTACTGAAAAGTTCCCTTCAATAACTGCCTTTTTAAGTTTGAAATCAAAATAAAATAATCAGAATACAAAAAAATTGGGGTCCACTGAAATCTTAAATACTGATGCTGAGTTTTATAAGAAGAGAAAATTAATGTAGCTATATTATTAAATCAAAGTATAAAAGAAAAAAACATTTACTTTAATACATTTTGAGGGGAGAAATAAATTTAAGAGATTATTTATTCAGAAGTTAACAATTTCATAAGTTTCTGATTGCCTTAAAATTCTTTTAAAAAAAATATTAATACTGACAGCATTCCCCCCAAAACTTGATGCTTTTAACTCCATGCCAAAAGAGAAGGATATTTGCTACTGTAAGGTTTTAAGTAATCGAATAGGATCAAAAAGATCCACAAAAGGGGAGAGGGGAGGAGGAGAGACAGACTTATAACACAGCTAGTCTCCAAACTCTTTTAGACCTCCAATTATCTCAAATACACCAATGTTTATTTCAGGTTTAAATTCACTGAAGATTCCATGTATAAGTGCAGGATGAGGAGGAGGTATAGCTAAAAGCAGCACATGGGGGAGGGGAGAATTAAGAGTTTTTAGCAGAAAACATACTAAATATTCACAGAAATGTGATATAGCCACCATTAAAAAAAGATTGGGGTTATCTTAGACTAAAGTAGTAGAGTACAGAAATTAAGAGGGAAGAGAGGTTCCTGTTATATCGCATTGGAATATTACACTATGGGACAAATTTTACTAAAATGACAATGAGATTTAGGAAAGAAAACCAACAGGAATATATCCCAGGTGAGAAGAGCAGCAGCAGAGTAGTTAGGAGTCTAAGTCTGAGTTTAAACTGTAGTTCCATTACTTATTAGCTGTGTAAAATTATGGGCAAATAACTTTATTTTTTTTGTTTTCACTTTCTTTGTTGTGCAAAGCTGATAAAGGATCCAACCTCACATTTTAAGGACAAAAAAATGTTTAGCTACTGCTACTTTTATTTAAAGGCACAAAGATATAACTTAAAAACTGGGGGTTGGGCAGGAATGATGGCAATCTTTAAACAGCTAAAGGGCTATGAAAAAAAAAAAGATTATTCCTCTGCTGGACTATAAGCAGGAACAAGAAGTAGGAACAAATGCTACCTAGGAAATAGGGAACTAAGATATATACATTTGCTGAAATTTTTAAAAAAATGAATAATAAACCGTAACACACACAAAATAGTTATCTACAGAGGGAAGGAGGAAGGGACAAGGATAGAAGCTAGGTTCTCTGTACCATTTTGTAGATTTTACTTCGGAAACAGTTTTTAAAACGATAAAACAAAAAGTTTTAAAGCAATCAAACACTGAAAACAATTTAACTGAAATATGAATCTAGTTAATGGATAACCACAGAAACTATTCCAAGTAACTATAAAACATAGTAATTTGACTACAATAGTAAAAATTTTTTTAAAGGCCGGGCGCGGTAGCTCACGCCTGTAATCCTAGCTCTCTGGGAGGCCGAGGTGGGCGGATCCTTTGAGCTCAGGAGTTCGAGACCAGCCTGAGCAAGAGCGAGACCCCATCTCTACTATAAATAGAAAGAAATTAATTGGCCAACTAATATATATAGAAAAAATTAGCCGGGCATGGTGGCACATGCCTGTAGTCCCAGCTACTTGGGAGGCTGAGGCAGCAGGATTGCTTGAGCCCAGGAGTTTGAGGTTGCTGTGAGCTAGGCTGACGCCACAGCACTTACTCTAGCCTGGGCAATAAAGTGAGACTCTGTCTCAAAAAAAAAAATTTTTTTAAAAAGCTGTAATAATAACAGCCAGTGCATACAGCGTTTGCATATATATGTATATATACATATATATATGTATATATATTTTTACTTAATCCTAACAATATGCCTGTGAAGTATTATCTCAGTTTCACAGAGGAGGAAACTATGGCTCAGAAAGTTAAGTAACTTGTTAAGGTCACTTTACTGACTAGCAGTGTAGAAATGTAAACCTAGTTCTATTGACAGCAAGTCCTTTATTTTGCCTATGCATATTTCACTTCTCTATTTCTGTCTCTGCTTGACATTCTCACTATCTTGAGTCCCTTCCTTCTCACCTCAGCCTACTGAAATCCTTCTCATCCACCAGATCCTAGCTCAAAAGTCTCTCTGTAGTAAAACAAAAGCAAGGGACTGTGATGTAATCTGCTTTTTATTTAACTGAGTGACAAAATGCAGGTTGGAAATGATTTCTTCTTTTTATAATCAATTTTCTTTGGGGACTTTTTTTTTTTTTTGAGACAGAGTCTCACTCTGTTGCCCAGGCTAGAGTGCCGTGGCATCAGCCTAGCTCACAGCAACCTCAAACTCCTGGGCTCAAGCTATCCTCCTGCCTCGGCCTCCTGAGTAGCTGGGACTACAGGCATGCACCACCATGCCCGGGTAATTTTTTCTATATATTTTTAGTAGAGAAGGAGTCTTGCTCTTGCTCAGGCTGGTTTTGAACTCTTGACCTTGAGCGATCCTCCCGCCTCACCTCGGCCTCCTAGAGTGCTGGGATTACAGGCGTGAGCCACCATCCAGCCGGGGATTCTTTTATTGTTTTTAAAAATATGCTGTTCAGGAGAGCTTATAGGATGATCAAGTGAATTATTAGTGTTTTTATTTCTTATATACAATATGGAAGGGCATAAATATTTTAGATGCCATAAAACCTCAAGAGCTGTTAAGTACTATACATAACATTTGGTGATAAATTAAGCAGATAAATGAGAAGAACTTTTCTGCATAATCATACTTGTTTTTTAATTAGAATGAGTATCCACAGGTATGGAAATCACTCTTGCTTCACAACGTGGAAGTTTATGACACAGATACATTAAGTTATTTCAAAAACAATCTTTTATAATTGGTGACATATATTTTTGAAAATTAGTCCAGTACCCCAGTGTAATCATTCTACATTTTAGAGTTGTAAATATCTCTATCTCTGTTCAGAGCTATCCATTACCTCCTAAATTACACCATTAAGATATAATTTACAAAGGGATATAATGTTTATTTCTCCACATCTAAGTCTGGACACGAGAAGTACCTGGTTAGTATTTTTGATTGGCATGTAGTCTTCATCTTCTTTTTCTTCAGAGCAGTGACGGGTTTTCTTCTTGTGTTTTTTACTTGTGTGTGAGTGACTTGATTTTGAGTCTTCTGCCTGCTCATCTAGTATAAGATCGTATTTTGCACTGCAACAGTTAGTTAAGGACAAATATAAGAAATAACACTGGTAAGACATCAAATAGAAGAATCTGGTAAACAAAGGAGGTCATAAAAGGAGATTATAAGGCTAAAGGTAACTTTTTAAAGCAAAAGCATCTAAAAAGCATAGAGTACATTTTTAAAATAAAAATGATGTTTTCTTTCACCACATAGGAAAAATGAAAAGGACACTGATCTTGAACAATTAACAACTAGTAGGCAAAAAATATAGAGGGGAAAATAAAACTACATCCACAAATGAAAATATAAGTAGCATAAAAATTAAGGAAACGCATTTGTCAATAATGAAAAAATTTAAACTTAAAAAATGAGGTAAATCTTCAACTGGAAGAAATCAAGATATCATAAACCCCAATGCCAGAGAAGCATATAAGATAGCAAATAGGTACATTCATATGACTCTCCCTTTAGTTCAATCCTATTGTTATCATGTTTACATTCTAATAAGAATTTATTAAAAAATTTAAATAAGTTAAATGGACAAAGATATACATAATAGGATTATTTTTAATGCCATAAAGTGGGAACAACAAAATATCTAGTAATAAAGATATACTTAAATGCATTATATTAATACCACTTCAACATGTATAATATTATATAGGAGGTTACTAACAATGACAAATGCTATGAGAAAACCTGGAAAGGTATTTATGAAAACTAAAAGTGAAAAAAGCTTGAAGCCTGCACATACCATACAAGTAGAACTTTACAAAAGATAAAAGCTTAAAAGGAAAAAGGAGAAATAAAAAGTATCATTTGTCTAGGTGATAGAACTACAAGAGAGAGAATCTTTTTAAAATTTCACATAAATGTGTTATAAAAATTTTAATGTTTTAATTCACAGATAACTATTTTCTCTAATATACTGTCTCAAAATAAGAGAAAATATAAAATGATTACAACCTCTGCTGAAAATAATCTCAACTTCTAAGATGGATTTTGAGGAAGGCTGGCACGAGCTAGAATAATGGTTTTCAGAGAGCAAGCTATGAGGAAGTCCAACAGGCAGAGCTATTCTAGTTGCATGTGGGACTGCAGTAAATGCAGACACGCTTCCCTTAACATTAGAGTCTCAAGTCACAGTGCCACTGATCAATGCTTTCCTCAGGGATGTCTCACTTCTACAGAAGATCAAATAGGAAAACACTGTCCTTTTTGGCTTCCCACGAGATGGCTAAAGAGGGTTAGTCAGCCATACCATCCTATTATGATTCCATTATCTCCAACTGCTTTTCTCCTTTACATTATACTATGCCACATAGTTTCCAGACTTTTTTTTTTTTTTCCTGGAGACAGGGTCTTGCTCTGTCACCCAGGCTGCTAGGCTGGAGTATAGTGGCATCATCATAGCTCACTGCAGCAATCTCCAACTCTTGGGCTCTAGTGATCCTCCTGCCTCAGCCTTCCAAGTAGCTGGACTATTGGTATGCACCACCATGCATACCAATGGTTTTCTATTTTTTGTAGAGATGGGGTCCTGCTCTTGCTCAGGCTGGTCTCAAACTCCTGACCTCAAGCAAACCTCCCACCTTGGCTTTCCAAAGTGCTAGAATTACAGATGTGAGCCACTGCACCCAGCCCCAGCCTATCTATCTTCTGGATCTTCTCTTTCAGACACAAACTCAATATCCCTTGCATATGACTTGATCTACATATGTGCTCTGCACATGCTATTTCCTCTGTCCAAATTGCTTTAGACCAGTGTTTTTGATCTGAAGATTATAATCCAGCAATGGAATACAAAATCCATTTAGCAGGTCACAAATATAATTTTTAAAATATAGAATAGCGTGCATGATACCTAATAAAATATTATTTTATAAAATTTTGTTCCAATTGTGTGTGTATGTGTTAATGATTGTACTGTGACTACTGGGTTAAAATATAAACTGTATTTCTTAAATGATGGATAACAGTTAAAGAAAATAGCATCCTACCTCAGCCCTCCTCTCTACCATATTCGAGTCACGGCTTTAAGAACACTTCTTTTAGTGTTACTTGCCCGCCCTATATTATAAGTCCCACATCCCACAAATGTTCTTTTTTGCAATACTCTAGACATTTTAATTAATAATAATTATTTAATGTCTGTTCTTCCCCCCTACTCCAACAATAAAATGTAAGCTCCATATGGGCAGGGACTGAGTAAACTGGGTATGTAACAGATGCTAATGAAGAATTTGTTGGACACTGAAAGCCCTGACTTCAGCACTATACAGTGTATCTGTGTAACAAAAACATTTGTATCGGCCGGGCGCGGTGGCTCAAGCCTGTAATCCTAGCTCTCTGGGAGGCCGAGGTGGGCGGATCGTTTGACCTCAGGAGTTCGAGACCAGCCTGAGCAAGAGCGAGACCCCATCTCTACTATAATAGAAAGAAATTAATTGGCCAACTAATATATATAGAAAAAATTAGCCGGGCATGGTGGCGCATGCCTGTAGTCCCAGCTTCTTGGGAGGCTGAGGCAGCAGGATTGCTTGAGCCCAGGAGTTTGAGGTTGCTGTGAGCTAGGCTGATGCCACGGCACTCACTCTAGCCTGGGCAATAAAGTGAGACTCTGTCTCAAAAAAAAAAAAAAAAAAAAAAAAAAAAAAAAAAAAAAAAAAACATTTGTATCCTCTTAATATCTTGAAATAAAAAGAAAAAAAGAATTTGCTGATTAGATGTTATGCCACCAAGACACTTGTTATATCTCTTCCTTCCTTGCTTATCCACTATCTTTTTTTTTTTAAGGTCTTTTTTTTTTTGAGACACTCTCACTCTGTTGTCCAGGCTAGAGTGCCATGGCCTGGCTCACAGCAACCTCAAACTCCCGGGCTCAAGCAATCCTACTCCCTCAGCCTCCCAAGGTTGCTGGGACTACAGGCATATACCACCATGCCTGGCTAATTTTTTCTATATATTTTTAGTTGGCCAATTAATTTGTTTCTATTTTTAGTAGAGACAGGCTCTCACTATTGCCCAGGATGGTCTCAAACTCCTGACCTTGAGCGATCCTCCCGCCTCAGCCTCTCACAGTGCTAGGATTACAGGCGTGAGCCACGGTGCCTGGCCCTTATCCACTATCTTATACTCACCACTAAAATCAACACTTTTAGATGTCAAATCCCTCCAACATCCTTTAAATAAAACATAAATGTGTGATCTCACTTACTACTATTCTCCAATTTCATACCTAAGATCTAGTTGGGTCATGTTAAAGAAACTTTCCTTCTTACTAATAATCTATATTTATAGTAATTTCTCTTTCTCTCAAGACTCATAAGGTATATCCCACCATCCTCTTTTTTACTGACTTAAAACAACTTATCTGTACATTAGACTATTCCCTAAAACCTCCTCCCTTGCCATAAGTAACAAAATAACATATAATATGAATAAGAAAGAGAGAATCTTACAATTATAAACCTGTGTTCTGGCTGTCCCTCTGTTATTCTACCTAAAATTATAAATGCCTCACTAAAATGAAATTTATCAGTTACCAAGAACATAAAGATTATACCACTGTGTCAGACTCATGAATTTCTTCTTTCTTGCTCCAAATACCATTAATCACTTGAGAATGATTAACAGTGGTTTGTACCAAGATATGCCTGTCTTCTACATCAACTTCAAAAAACTAGAAGCTATACTGTTCAATATGGGCATATGTGGTGGTTTAACTGAAATTAAATTCCTCAGTCCATCTTACATTCTCGATAGCTATATGAGTAACCATACTGGGCAGTGGTTTAGCAGTGTTCAATAGAATTTTCTATCATTGCAGAAAATTCTATTCTTTTCAGCCTGAACTATCTCCAGAGAGAAAAAGATGCCTCCCTCTACTTCGTGCTCTACAATTATACTTCCTTTTTTTCCTTTTTTTTGAGACAGGGTCTTGCTCTGTAGACCAGGCTGGAGCACAATATATTAATATAGCTCACTGCAACCTTGATCTCTTGGGCTCAAGTGATCCTCGTGCCTCAGTCTCCTGAGTAGCTGGGACTACATGTGTATGCCACCAAGCCCAACTACTGTGTTTCCCCGAAAATAAGACCTACCCATAAAATAAGCCCTAGCAGGATTTCTAAGCATTTGCGCAATATAAGCCCTACGCCGAAAATAAGATCTAGTAATTATAAGATCTAGTGATGGGCGTGGCTAAGCAGCCTATCTCCACAACCCATGCATTTCGTTGTGGAGCAGTAAAGAAGACAAGCAGCCCTTATCATCTGCCCTATTCCCTTCTCATCTGCCCTATCTTGACAGCTACTATCCCAGAGGTGACCAGAAAGGTGCGATCTCCATTGCTCGACATGAGAGATTGGGGCCAGTGGTTCTAAAGGAAATAGAGTCCCAAGAAATTCAGGATGGAATTCAGGGTTTGGAGAGTTATGATGATGTTCCAGAAGACGACGACTTAACTATATTTGAATAAATGTTGATTGTTGTACTGTACTTAAAAAAAAATAACACATCCCCTGAAAATAAGCCCTAGGGTGTCTTCTTGAGGAAAAATAAATATAAGACCCTGTCTTATTTTCAGGGAAACACGGTAATTGTTTTAATATTTTTTGCAGAGACAGAGTCTCACTACGTTTCCAGGCTGGTCTGGAACTCCTGGCCTTAAGCAATCCTTCTGCCTCAACCTCCCATGGTGTTGGGATTACAGGTGTGAGCCACTGCTGCGCCCAGCCTGTACTTCCTTTTATTTGTCCTACACACTCCCCTATCTTCTAGCTGGAGTTATTAGTGGTTAGCCTAAATATAATTTCAAAGATTTGGTAAATAAATCTCAAGTGTATTCCATCGATACCTTTTATGATTTTGAGCTTTCAATACTCTGTTCTCTAAAGTTCATCTTTTAGGACAAAATCTCAGCTCTTGTTTGGTCTGTCTGAATGTGAAAGCCTCTCCTCATGCTGATTTTGTCAGTACCCTTCAGACTTTATCCAGCTCTGACACTTCACAATACTTTATGCATTGCAGACAGTCAACACATCTTAAAACATGAATATTTAACAGTTCAATTTGATTTTCATCTTTCTTTGATGAATACTTAGAAAAGAAATGTCTATAAAGCATGAGGGAAAAAAAACCTGAAATACCAACAGAAACAAGGAAACAAAGACACCATTCACCAGAAAGAATCACAAAAGAAATCACCTTTGCAAAGTGTGGAGTGATAGATTTATAATAGGAAAAATCACTGAACAAATTAAAATGACATAATAGAAACAGTATGTTTCATTGCTTTTTACTTGTCTCAACCTAAAACCTGGAAGAATCTGAGTTAAACGGGCAAGTCTATAAACTTCTTTTTAATACTATAAAAGTCAACTCTTGCATTTGATAGGAGCCCAGTATGTTTGTGAAATAATAATGTACTATGCAGAAAGTGAAAGTAATCTAATCTTGTAACAGAGAACTACAGGATTTTGTTATCCAGATAAGGAAGTTAAACATATTATAAAAGAATAAGTTAGTACAACGGATTTAGCTTAGCAATAATAACAATTCTTACCCAGAGATCTTCTGAGAATATGGTAAGCATTTAACCTAAGAGTAGGAAGGTAAAAGAATTAGGCTTATTTCTTTCAACTCTAACTTTCCCCATACATTAGAGTACAATGAAAAAGAGTATACTTAAGGCCTTGAAAAGAGATAATGACAAACTATTGAAAAGAGGTAATGTAAACTAAGTTATTACTTCACAAATAACTTCAGGAACCTTGCCTTCATGACTTTCTATAACATATCACACAGTACTATATACACATAATGCATGGTCAATACATATTGACATATTGACTGATTCTTTTTAAGGATACTCTTGTTTGGGCTTTACTTTATCTTTCAGAACCAAATTAGATGGTTTATCCTGTTCTTTTTCATATTCCTTGAAATCACTCTTAGTGTATTTCCCACCTGTTTATTAAGAAAAGAAAAAAAGAGCTTAGTATGAAAAATCACCTAATTAATCAAAAACAATAATTACTTCATAAAAGGCATAAGAGCTATTTACAAATGGTAACATATTGACACACAGAAAAAGGGTGAGAAGCGAACAAAAGAATCATAGTAATTCAATCTCCAACACTAATTTAACTGAAATCAGATATCCATCTAGGTAGCCATATGCTGCCACCTAATGAAATATGTGAATATTACATCATGAAACTTTCAAATAAAATACACACAAATAATGTGGTATTTAAGTAGACCCACTGAGTCCATGAGAACATTAAGTTCAATGGAAAATCGAGGATTTGGGATCTGAGTTTAAGATCTGAAAGACTTAACAAGTCAGAAGAAGCAACGCCTTAAAAAACCTTAATCATCTGACAAAAGGGATACTACACTGCCAAATCGCAACAAAGCACTAAGCAGATGGGAGACAGCAGGATATGTGTAGAAGTTCATTAAAGCGGTGTGAGAGGATAGAGTTAGTGAAAGCACCAAAGAGAGACAAACACTCTGCCTTTAAATTTTGGCTTAGGGGCACTTTTATTCTTCCCAAGTGCCAAAAATGCCTTTGGAAAATAGGATCTACTGTTACATCCTGACAAGCCTACAGCAGCAGAATCAGAAAGGAAGAGCATTTATGCAGCCTCTCTACTCAAGCCTAGTCTGCTACCAGATGAGGATTCAGTTCCTACCCATGTCCCAGACCTGCTGACTAACCTGCCTCTCTGGAAGGCTTCCTACAGAAGGATCTTAGATTAAATGTAGAAGTAAAGCAAACTGGAGGAACACAGAGAGATGTTTTGATTATGAATCCTATATACTCTTTGATTGTTAAGGTTTTAAAGGACAAGGGAACTAGGAATGAAAAAGGGGGGTAAATATCAAAGACAAGATGAATCTACTTGGCAATTCTAGACTGGAAACAAAAATGGCCAGCAGACAATTTTTCATATAAATGTGAAACAGACTATTCCAAGAATTAAAATAACTGATAACAGTAACAAACAGGCATCATTTTATAACTGAAAAAGTATTTGCCATATGCCTGCCATTAGGAGTCTCACTATGGATGAGATAGTTGTGGTATAATAGAAAGGGCAACATTAATGTGAGAGGTTCTGGATTTAAACCTTGACTCTAGGCTGGGTGCAGTGGCTCATGCCTGTAATCCTATCACTCTGGGAGGCCGAGGCGGGATGAATGCTCAAGGTCAGGAGTTCGAGACCAGCCTGAACAAGAGCAAGACCCCCGTCTCTACTAAAAATAGAAAGAAATTAGCTGGGCAACTAAAAATATATAGAAAAAATTAGCTGGGCATGGTGGCACATGCCTGTAGTCAGCCCCAGCTACTTGGGAAGCTAAGGCAGTAGGATTGCTTGAGCCCAGGAGTTTGAGATTGCTGTGAGGTAGGCTGATGCCACCACGGCACTCTAGCCCAGGCAACAAAGTGAGACTCTGTCTCAAAAAAAAAAAACACAACAAAAGACACTGCATCAAAAATCCTTATTATTTCAGCATACAATAGACTCAACTTTAAGTTTGGTATGCTAACAGGAATTTGTTTGACATATATGTGTCAAATGCCATATATGCACAGACAGTACATAGAAGAGTAAAAATCAGAAACACCTGAATGTCCATTATAATAGGACTAGTTCAATAAATTATGACATATACATTCAATAGAACATTGAGCAGCCACTGAAATGAATAAATTGGCATTTTATATACTGATATGGACCTTTTCAATTTTACATCATATGACAGCTAAAATAAACCTAAAAAAACCCTTTTTTTTGCATCTAAAAGAATCAAACCACCATAAAGTCATAATAACAAATTTGGACACACATCCTGTCTGCACTGGATAACTGCAAGTAATTTATAATACATTCAAACATAGAAAATATAGATATTTTTCATCAGCTTAAAATATACACTCATGCACTCTACCTCAGACTCTAGACAGCAGCTTTGTAAAATCACAAATGGCAGGAGTTACATTAAGATTTCTCCTAATTAACAGCACCAAGTCAAAGGCTATATACACAAGCATGCAAAGCAGAACAGAAACAAAGGAAGATAAACCAACATACCTTTTCCTTTCCATTTAACCTTCGCAACAGACTGGCTAAAATCCACATGTATTCTTCTGTCATCTATAAGTACATTGTCCATTTTGAAGAATGCTTTCTCACAATCTTCTTCCTGAAAATAATTATAAAATCTCAAGCATAAATCTTTACAGAAAAGATTTCCGTAGCTAGGATACTGAAAATACAAAAGGTTTGTTGTTCTTAAAATTAATATTTGAATACTTATTACACACTAGATACTTTAAATGCTCTTTATCTATAACCTCAAGTAACTCTGGTAACAACCCCATAAGTACTATCTAGTATTATCCCATTTTCTCAATGAGAAAAACAAAAGTTTAGAGAGGTACAGAAATTGTCAAAGGTCACAGAGTTGGCAAGAGTCAGAGTGAAGATTTTAAGACAGTCTGATCAAAATGGATATACATAAACTTACTGATAATGTTATATAAGTACACATTAGTCCAAGTTACATAAAGAAATAGCATAGGACAGCAGCTAAACTCAACAGGAACAGTCAGAGATATACCTAAGTTCAAATACCAGTTATGATATTAACTAAGCATGTGATTTTTGAACAAGTCATATTATTACTATGTGTCTCGTTTTACTTATTTGGAAAAGGAGGATCTTACACAGGATTAAATGTGAGGATTAAGTGTAAGAAAAGTAACATAATGCCTGGTTTAAAGTATATATTTGAACAACATGAGCTATCATCAATATTACAGATCTAGAAGGGACCAT